>LR812526.1:37510399-37716060 GCA_903798195.1 Danio kyathit | reverse complement strand
CAAAATGGCTGACATCCAAATTTCCCCATACACTTAACATTGGCACAAAATGGCTGACATTCAAAAATCCCCATAGACTTAACATAGGCACAAAATGGCTGACATTGGCATAAAATGGCTGACATCCAAATTTCCCTATACACTTAACTTTGGCACAAAATGGCTGACATTCAAAAATCCCCATAGACTTAACATAGGCACAAAATGGCTGACATCGATATCTTGATTAGAGAGTCGTAGAAGCTTGGAGGTGGGCTCGTTTTACTCGGCCTATCAAGTCGGTGTTAAGTAGTGACATAACAAATTTCTAGACACTCCCTAGCAACCACTTATAGTACCCTAACAACCACATGACAATATAAACAAGCCCTATTTCAGCACAGGAATATCATAAAAAGACAGGGTTTGGGTTGTTTTGATGCAGGCTAATAAAATCGCTTTTGTTTTCGCTAATTAAAATGGCGTTGCCACAGCATAGCAACCATTTAGAATACCCTAGCAACTACATAAACACATGAATTTTGCCATTTCTCCCCAATAACTGCTATTGGGCAGTTCAGTGATTCATTTTACCCCATCGATTTGCCACGCAAACCCCACTCACATTTTCTTTAGGAAATGTACAATTCTAGTGTTACTATTACTACCCACTTTTTAAAAACTTCGGCGCTTAACTCCTCCCGCATTTTTTGCCCTTAGACTGATGAGTGAGGTGTCAAATCGTCCGGCCTGTTGAGGAGAGGTGTGCTATGAACTTTCAAAGAGGTTGGGGGTTCACTGCCCCCATGAGGGGCAAGAAAGTAACCCCCAAAATCACCATAGACTTACATGGGCACAAAATGGCTGACATCATTATCTAGATTAGAGAGTCGTAGAGGCTTGGGGGTGGGCTCATTTTACTCGGCCTGTCAAGTCGGTATTAAGTAGTGATATAACAAATTTGTAGACACTCCCTAGCAACCACTTTAAGGCCCCCAACAACCATTTTACAGCATAAAAAAGCCATATTTCAGCACAGGAACATCATAGAAAGACAGGGTTTGGCCTCTTTTGATGCAGGCTGATAAAATTGCTTTTGTTTTCACTCATTAAAACGGCGTTGCCACAGCCTAGCAACCATTTAGAATACCCTAGCAACTGCATAAACACATGAATTTAGCCATTTCTTAGCACTCCATTGCTTTTGCCCAGTTCAGTGATTCATTTTACCCCATCGATTTGCCACGCAAACCCCACTCACATTTTCTTTAGGAAATGTACAATTCTAGTGTTACTATTACTACCCACTTTTTAAAAACTTCGGCGCGCATCTCCTCCTGCATTTTTGGTCATAGACTGATGAGTAAGGTGTCAAATCGTCCGGCCTGTTAAGGAGAGGTGTGCTATGATTTTTCAAATAGGTTGGGGGATAAACTGACCCCATAGGAAGCAAGAAAGTAACCCCCAAAATCCCCATAGACTTAACATGGGCACAAAATGGCTGACATCATTATCTAGATTAGAAAGTCGTAGAGGCTTGGGGGTGGGCTCATTTTACTCGGCCTGTCAAGTCGGTATTGAGTAGTGATATAACAAAATTGTTGACACTCCCTAGCAACCACTTTAAGGCCCCCAACAACCATTTTACAGCATAAACAAGCCATATTTCAGCACGCGAATATCATAAAAAGACAGGGTTTGGGTTATTTTGATGCATGCTGATAAAATCGCTTTTGTTTTCGCTAATTAAAATGGCGTTGCCACAGCCTAGCAACCATTTAGAATACCCTAGCAACTACATAAACGCATGAATTTTGTCATTTCTCCCCAATAACTGCTATTGGGCAGTTCAGTGATTCATTTTACCCCATCGATTTGCCACGCAAACCCCACTCACATTTTCTTTAGGAAATGTACAATTCTAGTGTTACTATTACTACCCCCTTTTTAAAAACTTTGGCGCTTAACTCCTCCCGCATTATTTGCCCTAGACTGATGAGTGAGGTGTCAAATCGTCCGGCCTGTTGAGGAGAGGTGTGCTATGATCTTTCAAAGAGGTTGGGGGTACACTGCCCCCATGAGGGGCAAGAAAGTAACCCCCAAAATCCCCATAGACTTAACATGGGGACAAAATGGCTGACATCCATATCTAGATTAGAGAGTCGTAGAAGCTTGGGGGTGGGCTCATTCTACTCGGCCTGTCAAGTCGGTATTAAGTAGTGATATAACAAATTTGTAGACTCTCCCTAGCAACCACTTTTAGGTCCCCAACAACCATTTTACAGCATAAACAAGCCATATTTCAGCACGGGAACATCATAGAAAGACAGGGTTTGGCCTCTTTTGATGCAGGCTGATAAAATTGCTTTTGTTTTCACTCATTAAAACGGCGTTGCCACAGCCTAGCAACCATTTAGAATACCCTAGCAACTGCATAAACACATGAATTTAGCCATTTCTTAGCACTCCATTGCTTTGCCCAGTTCAGTGATTCATTTTACCCCATCGATTTGCCACGCAAACCCCACTCACATTTTCTTTAGGAAATGTACAATTCTAGTTATTCTTCTTCTTCTTCTTCCGCTTCCGTACACTTTTTCGGCGCGTAACTCGCCCCGCAGTTTTCGTCCCAGACCCTTGAAAGTGGGGTCAAAACGTCCGGTTTTATCGGGAATGGTGTGCTATGACTTTTGTAAGGGGTGGGGGGTTTTTTGGCCCCGCAGGGGCCAAAAAACCCCCCCCAAAAACGCATTGACTTAACATTACGTCCAACTTTGACGCATTATAGCGCCAAGTGTGAATTTAGTACAAATATGGGATTCGCAACATCTGTAGGGGGTTGCAGCCTAAGTGAGAACATACCCCGCAAGGGGGTATAAGTTGTACCCCTGGGGTGCTAGGACGTCCCAAAGTGGTCCCATTGACTTAACATGGGCCCCATTGACTCCCATTCATTTTCTAGCACCCCGCTCACCCCTCATATACACCCCGCATTGCGAAACCGACTATGAATTTCGTAGAAGCATGGGATTTACCACATCTCGAAAGGGTTGCAGCCTGAGTCAGAACATAACTCGAAAGGGGGTATAACTTGTACCCGTGGGGTGCTAGGGGGTCCCAAAGTGGTCCCATTCACTTAACATTGCCCATTGACTCCCATTCATTTCCTAGACTCCCATTCTACCACACATAGCAGTGGCACACAAACTTAGAGGTGGGCTTATTTGACTCAGGCAACCAATCAGTGTCTCAATATAATAATGAAGCTCGCAAGCCACGCCCCCCAAACCATTTAAAGACCCCTAATAACTGCCTCATTGACTTAACATGGGGTGGGACGTCCCATTGCTGATCCCATTGACTTCCATTATAAATGTCACACATCAATAACATTACATAGGAGTGTCATAGAGACATGGGGGTGGGCTCATTTGACTCAGGCAACCAATGAGCATCTCAATATGATAATGAAGCTCACAAGCCACGCCCCCAAACTGATCCCATAGACTGCCATTATAACTGGCCTACATGCATATCTTTGCATAGCAGTGTCCTATTGACTTGGGGGTTGGCTCATTTGACTCACACAACCAATGAGCATCTCAATATGATAATGAAGCTTACAAGCCACGCCCCCAAACTGATCCCATAGACTGCCATTATAACTGGCCTACATGCATATCTTTGCATAGCAGTGTCCTATTGACTTGGGGGTTGGCTCATTTGACTCAGACAACCAATGAGCATCTCAATATGATAATGAAGCTTACAAGCCACGCCCCCAAACTGATCCCATAGACTGCCATTATAACTGGCCTACATACATATCTTTGCATAGCAGTGTCCTATAGACTTGGGGGTTGGCTCATTTGACTAAGACAACCAATGAGCATCTCAATATGCTAATGAAGCTCATAAGCCACGCCCCCAAATCGATTTCATAGACTGCCATTATAATAGGCTTTCATGCATATCTTTGCATAGCAGTGTCATACAGACATGGGGGTTGGCTCATATGACTCAGACAACCAATGAGCATCTCAATATGATAATGAAGCTCACAAGCCACGCCCCCAAACTGATCCCATAGACTGCCATTATAACTGGCCTACATGCATATCTTTGCATAGCAGTGTACTATTGACTTGGGGGTTGGCTCATTTGACTTAGGCAACCAACCACACCCAACTTCACTCTGTAACCACGCCCATAGCAACAAAACAGAGTACCCTAGCAACCATTTATCAACAGCTATATCTCAGCATCAGAACATCGTAGTGACATGGGGATTGGCTCGTTTGGCTCATGCTAGCAAACGGAACTTCCTGTATGCTACACATGCTAGCAGTGACTAGCTACATGCTAATATTGACTAGCCAAGTGCTGTAACTTGCTAGAAATGCTTACTAAGTATAAACAAATGACCAAGCATGTATGTGAGGCTTGCCTAGTAACAACCTAGGGTACCCTAGCAACTGCCTAGCAACCACCCAAATTACCCTAGCAACCGCCTAGCAACCACCTAGCAACCGCCTAGCAACGGCCTAGTAATGCCTCAGTAAGTGCCTAGCGACCACTCAGGACACCCTAGCAACACCCTAGCAACGCCTTAGCAACCACTCAGATTACCCTAGCAACCACCTAGCAACACCTTAGCAACCACCTAGCAACCACTTAGGACACCCCTAGCAACACCTTAGCAACCACCTAGCAACCACTTAGGACACCCTAGCAACCACCTAGCAACACCTTAGCAACCGCCTAGCAACCACTCAGGACACCCTAGCAACCACCTAGCAACGCCTTAGCAACCACCTAGCAACCACTTAGGACACCCTAGCAACCGCCTAGCAACACCTTAGCAACCACCTAGCAACCACTCAGAACACCCTAGCAACCTCCTAGCAACGCCTTAGCAACCACCTAGCAACCACTTAGAACACCCTAGCAACCGCCTAGCAACACCTTAGCAACCGCCTAGCAACCACTCAGGACACCCTAGCAACCACCTAGCAACACCTTAGCAACCACCTAGCAACCACTTAGGACACCCTAGCAACCACCTAGCAACACCTTAGCAACCACCTAGCAACCACTCAAAACACCATAGCAACCACCTAGCAACACCATAAACTTAACATTGGGACAAAATGGCTGACATTGGCACAAAATGGCTGACATTCAAAAATCCCCATAGACTTAACATAGGCACAAAATGGCTGACATCCAAATTTCCCCATACACTTAACATTGGCAAAAAATGGCTGACATCCAAAAATCCCCATAGACTTAACATAGGCACAAAATGGCTGACATCCAAAAATCCCCATACATTTAACATTGGCACAAAATGGCTGACATCCAAATTTCCCCATACACTTAATATTGGCACAAAATGGCTGACATTCAAAAATCCCCATAGACTTAACATAGGCACAAAATGGCTGACATTGATGTCTTGATTAGAGAGTCGTAGAAGCTTGGGGGTGGGCTCGTTTTATTCGGCCTATCAAGTCAGTGTTAAGTAGTGACATAACAAATTTGTAGACACTCCCTAGCAACCACTTATAGCACCCTAACAACCACATGACAATATAAACAAGCCCTATTTCAGCACAGGAATATCATAAAAAGACAGGGTTTGGGTTATTTGAATGCAGGCTGATAAAATCGCTTTTGTTTTCGCTAATTAAAATGGCATTGCCACAGCATAGCAACCATTTAGAATACCCTAGCAACTACATAAACACATGAATTTTGCCATTTCTCCCCAATAACTGCTATTGGGCAGTTCAGTGATTCATTTTACCCCATCGCTTTGCCACGCAAACCCCACTCACATTTTCTTTAGGAAATGTACAATTCTAGTTATTATTATTATTATGTACAGGGTTGGTTTATGTACAGTTTTAAGAACTTTGGCTTAAAATATATGCTTAAAATAATTACTTTAAAGACTGCTTGTTAAAAACTAGATGACAAATGCTCAATGTAAAGTTTGTAAAACTACTATTGAGCAGTCAGATGGGAAATGAGCACTTTGCAGCCACACAAACAGTAAAATACCAAATTGTCCATTGTAAATTGTCCATTGTTGCTCTTGTAGTGGCTATTAAATTCATGCAAAATGATATTCAAGCTTAAATAAATTTTAATATTATGCAAAGCACAACAGCGGCCTGTTTTCCATTCATTAAATAGGTCATGGAAATTTAGCTTTTTTTAGTCAGGGATATTTGATATTTGGCTTAGAGTGGGAACACTGAAGACAAAGAAATCCAAATACACTTAATAATAATTTCTTACATTTATATAACACTTTTCTATGCGTTTCTTCAAGTGTTTCTTGTGTCTGTATATTTCAAATAGGGTACATATTTATAAATGATATTTTCTCAAAAGGGGGTTTTAGTGATTTCTGCGTTATGGAATCATGAAATTTGATTGAATGATTTCCAAAATACCTTGATATCATGCCAAAACATTTTTTAATAAAAAAAAAAATAAATACCTTAATTTATCTATTGTTCAGGTTTGGGTGCTGTAAATGTATACAAATTAGCACTCATTAAATGAAGAAAAGTCTCATTTACATATTTACCAATAATAAAAAGAATAATAATCAAATTTGTAAATTGTGATATTCTTAATGTAATTAAACAGCTGTGAGGTTAACAGATTTTTTTTTTTGCACCTGCAGTGTCTTGCATTAAATCTTGGATAGAGAGAAGGAATGGCCTGAATCTTTTATTCTGTGTCCGTTGTTGACTTTGCATTGACTTTTGCTCTAGATTTAGCCCCCCTGTGACGCAGTCTTGGGTTACAGTGACCGTATAAGAACAGGCGGATCCACACAACACCTGTCAGCAGAACCCCTAAGTCACACAGCATGTATGGAAATGTGCCTCGTCCCGCTGCCCTGTGTTAAGCAGGACATGACATGACTTTGCCTTTCAAGCAGAAGGAGAAACGTGATGAATGCAGGGCTTGAGAAAGGCTTTGTTAAAAGCACTGGAAGCTAGTAATTGTATCGTTTTCACTCGTAGTATTCTGTGAAGATGGGGAAAAAAGCTTGAGTTTTAAACCTTGCGGTACTTTGAGTTCTCTAACTAACCACTACCTGGGTGAATTAACCATATTTATTATGTGTTTTGTTATTTCAGGAGACAATAGTCTGCATATGACCCCTATGAAATCAGAAGTGATATTATAATTCATGTTTATTCTAATTAGAACTTTTGCTTTTTGCTTTGGTTTTTAAAAATGCTGTTTATATACTATATAAATGGGTGGTATACTGTAGGAATGAACGATTCTCTTTATAATTAGGATGACATACAATTAAGCAGAGTAGAAAATCTTCGAAATACTCTATTTATGGTGATGGTATAAAATTAATCAGTATAGTAGGAAATAAAAATACATGAATTCATCAGTTGTTGCTTGACACAAAGGACACTGTTTTGTGAACCTATTATGTCTAGTGACTGGCTAGAATTAAAGCAGTAGTTCAACCAATTGGTTCCAGATTTTAGTTTCAAACTTGTATGCAAACGTATATAAAGGCATCATAAATTTAATCCAGAACGAATCGCTTCAATCCAAGTGGCCTAATAAAAACGTTGCCATGTTACACGATGAACAGATTTAATTCATCATGATCGTTTCATTTTATAAATAACCTAAAAGTATTAGTTCACTTAAAAATTTAAATTCTGTTTTTAATTACTCATCCTCATGTTGTGTCAATCCTCCAAAACCTTAGTTCATCTTTGGAACACAAATGAAAACATTTTAGATGAGATCCAGGAGCTCTCTCATCCTTTGTAGACCGCAATGGTCCAGAGATGTCCAGAAAAGGAATCAAAAGCATAGTCAAAACATTCAGTGTGATTCAATGTGACTTCAGTGGCTCAACTGTAATCATACGAAGCTCCAAGAACACTTGTGCATTCAAACAACTGTAAAAACGACTTGGTTTGCCTATATTTTCCTTGTCAGATTAGGGTGTTTACTATGGGTGATATGACGCCTCCTTGTTGAGCTCCTGACTCTAATGGAGTCTAATGGACTCTATGTACGTCCTACTGCCTGTAGTAAATGCAAAACCTGACCTGTCACAAAAGACGAGACAAAGGTGAACAAAGGCACTTTTTACAGGTTTTTTGTTGTTGCACAAAAGTGTTCTTGGAGCTTCATATGATTACAGTTGGATGATTGAATCCACATAGGTTTTGACAATGTTTTTGATTCCTTTTCTAAATTTCAAACATCTGATGATGGATGATGATGAAGCCTTTATTTGTCACAACACTGTTACATGCAGCGAAATTGGACCCCTCCAACCATAGGGGGGGGGTTTGTCTATGGAGGATCAGAAAGGTCTCACGTTTAATCTGAAATATCTTCATTTTCTAAAACCAGTTAAATATGTCGGTATACTTTTAAACAAACTTCTTTTTTGTTCTTCATTTAAGGGTAAAAAAGTTTGAGCTGAGCAATGCTGAGTAACGGTATATTCTATTCAAACTGAATAAAAGTGTGACCAAGATGGACAAAAAACATATTGATTCTGCTTCTGTTTCATCAAATATTGTCCACAGAATTTTACAGAACTGTAAAGATGATAATTACCAAAGCAAAAACATTCTGAATATGTACATTAATAAAAACATTTTCAGAATGTTTTCAATCCATTATTATTAATAAGGCGGCTGAAATACTAATGTAATTACAAAAAAATAATGCATGCTGCAGTAAACAGAGGCATCAAATGGCATCGCCGCTGTATGCAAACTCTTAGAAAAGATGTGATGAGGTGAGGTTCTTGTTTACTGTGTGACCTCTTTAAAATCTCTCTGCGAGGGATCACACAGGTGCGGATATGTCTGTACCAGCTTTGCTGCTGCCTCTAGTGTATTCATGTGGCTGGTGGTATTGTTTTGAATGTTGTTCTCCTGTCTGACTCCTATGGAATGAGAAATAAATCACACATCAAAGAAAAAAAAGAGTCCAGAACAAACCTGCATATTTTGTAATCACCACAGACCAATGGCAGCTTTGGTGTGCTGTTTTCGAAAAGCCATAACAAACTCAAAATATACTTGGTTTGAAATGACTTCATTTCAGTTTGTTCTACGGTTTGGTTTGAAATATACCGGGGCCCTTAATGTATCATCATGAGCCACTGGTATTAAATTTGTTTTGCCTTTATACTGTACATTTATTTTTGCAATCAAAAGCCACCTACTTCTTTGATGCCCTGAGGGTAAGAGAATTAATGGCAAATTTTACATTTGGGGTGAACTATGCCTTAAAAAGCACAGTGCCACAGCCACGTCTGAGGCATACTATCTGTTAACCATTTAAAACAGTTGTTTGAACACTTTAATATGCACCAGTGTATTTCCTTGTTTAAAATAAGATCAAAGCCGCACAAAACCATGCTTGTGATTTCATGGGGTCTTTAAAGAAATTATGATTGTAAGAATAACAAAATACATTCCTGCAAATATCATACCCCTAGCTCCCCCCTGAATAATTAAATCCAGTTTGTACTGTTTACTGTTGCTAACTGTGTGATTTGGCCTGTGGCTGCAGGTGGGCTCGGTGGTGGCGGTGGGCTGGATCCGCTCCAGGAAGGCCGTGGACTGGCGTCTCTTCAGAAACATCTTCCTGGCCTGGTTCGTCACCGTTCCTGTAGCAGGCCTGTTCAGCGCTGCTGTCATGGCCCTGTTCGTCTACGGCATCCTGCCTTACGTTTGAGAAGGAGAATTCGGGATATGAGAGAGAGAGAGAGGTATAGGAAGGTAATGGCGAAAAGATAAAACAGAGACAGAAAAAATATATATATATATGTCAATATATAAACCAGAAAGTGAGGAGAGAGAGAGAGAGAGAGAGAGAGTTTTTAAATGCTGCCTGGAAAAAGCATCCAGAATCCTTTGACTTAAATATCCTTAATCTTTGTCAAGAGTATTTATTTCCATTTCATTTTTACTATCGTTTCTGTTGAAATGTTACCATAAAGCGTAAGATATTTGACTCGGTGATATCAAAAGGTACAAAACAAACACAAAACAGTATCTGTGGGTCCTACATCTTCAAGGGAGTAAACAGAGCTGCACATACAAATACAGTGCGTTCATAACTGTTACAATTGCCAATCACTTATGGCACAATTCGCAGTATATCAGCGCAAAATCCAGTCCCCTAGGCCTCTAAATGCTTGTGGAGTGTTATAAACCTAAACATATCTCTAATTCCGTTTGCTGAAAAGTCAAACTTCTGCCGAAATGACACTGAAAGCGTCCTGCTGTTCAACACTTACATTAGCTAAAAAAAGAAAATCATACCTCAGCTAACCCACTATGCCACACGCAAGACGAAACTGTGCTATCTCATAACATTACATGAGTCATTTTTCTAGTGGTCATAATTCCCTGTTCATATTTATTTTTTAGATATGTTATCATTCATACCTTTAAAAAAACGTACAATAACACGAGGTGTGAAGATGAAATCATGTTTTGACTACGTATGCTACTATAATTTCTACTGTGTGTATATGTATATATATTCGACTTTGAGTTTTCGGACTTATTCGAAGGTCTTCTAATGTTACGTTTAAGGAGGTTTTGGTAGTTGCATGAAACGTATGCTCTTCCAAGCATATCGAAATGATCAAATATTTAAAAATTTACTTTATAAGACAAGACGCTACGTTCATAATCCTAATCATTGACCCCCTTTTAAGGTATCGATGTATATTATCATTTCAAGACATAAAAAAGGAACATATCTGAGGTATTTTAAAATAAAAAAATCCATACACATCCTTAAATCAACCTAATTTTTATGATAAACGAATAGCCAAAGATGATTATGATTGAGTGGAATTGCCATACTCCTTGATAGTGTTTTTATAACAACCTAAATGATGTTCAGAGTATATAAAGGATGCTAGAAGCTCAGTTTTAGCGTATATTGTTATTAAAGCCCAATGGATGATGCCAATACTTAAAAAAACAAACCTGTATGTGCAGATATAGCCAAAATCCCACATCAGCCAGCACAAACATATAATAAGTATCCACATATATGATGCTTTGGGTTAAACGCCGGCCTGGTCTATCTCATATCAGCATCCGATTACTTGAGTCAACCTCGCTGATAAATCGATCAGTGTTATCAGAAGAGGAATTAGTTGAACATCAGGTCAACATGTGATTCAGTGGTGCGAATGAGTCAAGAAATGAAAGGTCAGTATGTAATGATCTATTTGTGGCACAGGAAACCAAAAAAAATCTCATGAATTCAGTCCAAAAATACAAAAGAAAGTTTAAATGACCATGTTTTATCAGGTGAAGCAGGCTTTATCATTACTTTCAGCCTTGTCACCAGATTTTGGAAACTGTACAAACGTGTGGCTTTTGAACCAATGCAAAGTGTTGCTGTTTCTTCTTCTTCTTTTATTTTATTTTTTGTGTATTACTTTTTCATCAAGAACAAATCTATGCTTAATATGGCCATTTGCCTTGTAATGTTGTGCTTTACTGTTTGTTGGATACAGTAACTTCAGTACTGTGGTGTTTACATTGTAATCATATTGTAGAATAACTCATTGCAGTTGCCTAAAAAAAACAACTACAAAATATGCCAATCAACTAACTATTAATCACAAAATTAAATATGAAATAACCAGGCGTCGTGCAAAGGTGTTTCATGTCATTTTGTGTTTTTAGCAGTGTGAACCTTCATGATCCTGTGTTACGTCGCACTGCTGTTATGTAGTTACACAACTTTACATGGTGGATATGATTCAAAAAAGAAATGAATAGATATATAAATTTCATTAAACTATATTTTTCTACATATATAAGTTCTACCTGGGTGGTGAGTTCTCACGCGGAGAGGCTCCTGAATGCTATTGTAAGGAAATTCAGTGCTAAAAACCACTGAATTTCTTTTTTCCTTAAAGATCTGAACAGTTCAAGCAGGGATTGGGGATGTGGATTGGTTCCATAAATCCATTGTTGTTATTTTTCCTTGCCCAGGGATGTCTCTCCTTTTGTGTGTGTGAGAGAGAGAAGAGAGCGGTTGTGAGTTGTTAAAATTCAACAAGTTTTTCATGATTATTTTTTTGGACAAGTAAGATTGAATAACTTTGTAATTTTGTTTCCCTGAAATGCAATACTAAGCAGCCAGACTGTGGTCAATCGCACCTTCACCAGCAGCGGCGACACCAATGTTTAGAGTCTGTGGAAGCTTGCTACCGACACGGAATAAAATTGAGGAAACGCAACTAGAATTTGGTTGAGTCGTTTTACAGTTTTGACTGAACTCAAAATCGCTAGTTTGAGTCTGAAAGTCTGAATAGTGTCTAAAAATTAACAAAAAGACCTAAATGATTGTGAGTTTATATGCAGCAATTTATATCATTTTGAATAAGATCTTGTATGTAAATTTGGGACGATTCAATTGTAAATGTGAGACTATTCAATTCTGAATAGCAAAGATAAAAGAGTTTATATTTTGCAGTTTTGATTGTTTTTTTTTTTTCATAATTACAAGATAGAAACATTTCTGAGAGGAAAACGTTTAAATTTCAAGATCAAAATGACAAAAAAAAAAAACAATTCAGAGTTATTCTCAAAATTCTCAAAACTCTCAAAATTCAAGTTTATGTCCAGCAATTCAGAACTAAGAATAGCAAGATTTTATATAGAAATAGACCAATAAAGTCTGAATAGCAAGGAATAAAAATAGTTTCTGTTTCATAGTTCAGATTGTTTTGTTTCAGATTTCTGAGTCAAACTGACAAGAAACAATTCAGAATTATTCTCAAAACTCAAATGATAAAAAATAAATGCAGATTTGTGAGTCAGAATTACTAAAGGAATAAATTCTGAATAGCAAGGAATAAATAATTATGAATTTATATTTTGAAGTTTAAATAGTTTATTCTCAAAACTACAAAATTTAAACATTTCTGTGAGGAAAAAGTTCAAATTTCAAAGTGTGGTTAAGCTCCAAATGACAAGAAACAATTCAGAGTCATTTTGGAAATTCTCAAAATTCAAATTTTTTTTATTCTACAATTAAAAAATAATAATAATCGCAAGAAGAATAAAACTTATCATTGCAAGTTTGTCCAGTATTTCATAACCATAACTATTTCATACAGAAATTTGGAAACAAAATCAGAATTGCAAGACCAATAAAGTCTGAAAAGCAAGTTCTTTTGTAGTTTAGATTGACTTGCTGAGAACTGCAAGATATAAACCGACATTTCTGTGAAAAAAAGGTCCGAATTTCAAGATGTCAACTCGTTTTGTGATTAATCTCAAAACAAAAAGGATAAAGTTGAACTCAAAATTGCTAGTTATTAATTTTGAAAAGGTCATTTTTAAGTTAGAAATGCTAAACAAATAAATTGTGAATAGCAAGAAATAAAGAATTATGACTTTATATTTTGAAGTTATAAACTGACATTTCTGAGAAAAAAGGTCCGAATTTCAACATGTGAACCCATTTTGTGATTAATCTCAAGTTTGTATTTAGCGATTACATTTTCTCCCTTCAGAATTGCAATCGATCAACTTGTCTTATATTGAGAAATTATTAAAAAAAAATAAAAATTATTCTGAGAAGTAACAATCGTGAGATTAAACTGAGCATATTCAAACTTGAAATTGTAAAGGAAAAAAAATGCCATACTATTAAATGCCATTACATTATTATTATTATTATTATTATTATTATTATTATTATTATTCTGTGGCTGCAACAAGCTTCCATAAGAGTCAGACGGGGCACAGCAAGATCCTGTAAAACCTTTTTTCTAACCTGCATGCGATACTTTGCATCAAACTAGAGATATAATCTGCCTTTCTACTATGAATTGGTTTGTTTTATAGCAGCACACCAGCAAAATACTTCACATGCGCAGTAAAAAAAAAAAATATGCAAGGGCAGTATGTGAAGGCAGACGCTCAACCAACAAACATGCACACTCAGATTTCTCCAACCAAAATTCAACACAGAGCAAACAACCAATCACTGGGCTGCTGTAGTTTGGCCGTAGAGATAGTTATGACTTACATATTCAAAAAATGGCACATTAACCACCGGTTTAGATCTAAAACACCAGTGCCGTTCTAAGATGCACATGCTATGATTGGACTTGTGCAAACAGAATCATCCATATCCACATCCAGTGTGTTGATAAAAGGTTTCATAACTGTTCCTGGCAGCCTAGTGACATTCTCCTGTAGTGTGCTAATATCGTTTCTGAGTTTCCATGCTCTTATCTGCACTTGAAAATAGAATGTAGCCCAATCCTCTGCTGATTGCCTGCTGCGTGTCGTCTCTAATGCCATGATGTGAATGCTATGCTGTTTAACTGTCTGATACCATCTGAAAGACAGGGCTTTAGATTTAACAAACAACCCCCCCTCCTATCCGCGTATGTACTGTATTGCTGTTTTCTTTCTTTTTTGGAACTTTTTTTGTGAAAAGTTGTCTGCATTTGAACTAATTAAATTATGGGAATTAAAATTACAAAGAATAACAATATCTGATCTCCTGTTGTGATTTGAGGATTGATGTTGTGGGGGGTTTTAATGCTGCCCAGCTTGATGTAGACTGACATAGTGTAGATTCTGTGTACACTTGGAATTAAAAGGGTAGCTTTTTTATACAATTTCCTCACGGTTTAATCACACAAGTTGAATTCTGTAGAATGTTGAGGGGAAAACAAACACACAAAACGTAAATCTATGTAAACATTTTGTGAATAAAGCACTATTTTCACCCAATGATTCAAAGAGAACAAAACAGTCACTTCCTGAAAAACTAGCTCGAGATATCAAAAAGAAAAATGACCATTGCTGTGCTAGGAGAATCCTCTGTGAGCTTTGTTACTCGTGTCTCAAAAGATGAAGGTGAAACGAAATGAACATGCGCTGGCTTTTAGGGGTGCAGAACTGCTCTTTTGGACCAGAGAACTAGATAGTTCTGGGAGGTGATGACACTGAACCACTTTGAGGGAGTTTGGTTAAGGGATTTAAGAATGCTCAGGAACTTTGAGCATTAATGCGTTAATCCCACTGCACCCATTTTGATTTTATAAAACTACGTTTACATGACTTTTTAGATGTAGATGCTGAGATGTATTCTGTAAATGTGTTTTCATTGTAGTTTTTGTGTTTATCCTACTTGTTTTGTGCACAATTTTTTATGTACATTTTCCAAAAATAATAATAATAATATTTTTTTAGACTGGAAAGTCTGTTCACATCTCAATAGGTCAGAACACTCATTTTTACAATATACTCAATTTTACTAAATACAAATTTTTTTAGCTTAGCTTAGCATACATCATTGAATTGGATTAGACCATTAGCATCTTGCTCAAAAAATGTTTAAAAAATTTATTTGATTATTTTCCTATTTAAAGCTGAACTTTCACTAGTTTCATTGTGACTGACGGAAAATGAAAAGTTGTGATTTTCTAGGCTGATAGAAACTTTGGTCACACTTTGGCTGTTTCTCAATATGCGTTCTTCAGCGATCTTGCGTCCTCGTGTAAGTCATCATCATCCGCCAAAGTTCAGTTCCAAAAATCAAGACCGCAAGAACGGAGGACACGTGAAAGTTCCCGGATGTGTTCTTGATAGAAGACACATTGATGCAGACTTGAGCGCCGATCTCGCTCTAGAAGTCCCAGAAGTCATTGCATTTTATATAGGTTTATTATTAAAGTTCAGAGATATCACTTATTTATCTCAGGAGTTTCCCTAAATGAAACGGTGAATATAAACATCACCATGAACATCTTAATAAAGGAATAAACACATTAAGGATGTTTATTTGCTGAAATTCCTATTAAAATCTGTTTTATTTGTATTGTGCAGTGTATATTTGTAAGGTCTTTATGCTTAGCATATATTGTGAGAAGAGGGAAAACAATAAATCGCTGTATGAATGCTGTAATGCTTAAATCAGTTTTGGGTAAAACGCGTTCTGTGTTCTCGCGGTCTTCAGAGTTCGTTCTTCCGAGGTGACCTGACAAGGCCGGTCTTCACAAGAACACAAGTTCCTTCTCTGCGTTCTCGGAATTGAGAAACAGCCAGAATTTTGATGATCCGTTTGCTAAATTTAAGTCACATTGCATCTACATGCCAACTAATTCTCATTATTATAAATGGACTGTTTGGGTTAGTGTAAGTTGACATGTACTTGCAAAGTTTCTTATAATCAGTTAAATGTCTGTAGAAGCAGCAGATATTAAGCAGACAGTCTACTAATACTCAAATGGACCATCAAAATACCAGAACTTTACTCTTATTCCTGTGTAATATTAGCAAAAGGAACACTGTTACTAGTTACCTAGCAGGGGACTATTTTCAGGCACTGCATGCTATTATTGCACCTGCTGCAGCAAAGTTTCTTAATTATTACGCTCAGTTGTCTAGTTTATAGCCATTCATTTTCTTTTCGGCTTAGTCTCTTTATTAATCAGGGGTCGCCACCGTGGAATGAACCGCCAACTTATCCAGCTTTTGTTTTAAGCAACAGATGCCCTTACAGTCGCAACCCGGTACTGCAAAACACGCATACATTCTCTCTCTCTCTCTCTCTCTCTCTCTCTCTCTCTCTCTCTCTCTCTCTCTCTCTCTCTCTCTCTCTCTCTCTCTCTCTCTCTCTCTCTCTCACACACTCACACACACACACACACACACACACTACGGTCAATTTAGCTTACCCAATTCACCTATAGCGCTTGTCTTTGGACTGCTGGGGAAACCGGAGCACCTGGGGAAAACCCACGCGAACATGGGGAGAACATGCAAACTCCACACAGAAAAGCCACTGTGTCGCCAGTTTATAGCCATATTGTCTGAAAAATAGCAACTTTTCATTTTGCATCTGTCTTCATGCACAATGTAACTAGAGAAGAGTCCAGCTTCAAATAGGAAAATTATTTGGTTGTTTTTGAGTGATATGCTAATGGTCTAATCCGAGTCAATGATTTATGCTAAGCTAAGCTTAAAGTGCTCCCGCTAGACCCGGACATCGTGTGAATAGATTAAAGAATAGTAAAATTTAACTGTTTAACTAGGTGACTTGTAAAATGAGCCCATTTCCAAAAAAAAGTGGAGTGTTCCTTTAAGTCACAGGTGTCAAACTCAGTTGCTGGAGGGCCGCGGCTCAGCACAGTTTAGTTCCAACCTTAATTAAACACACCTGATCAAACTAATTGAGTTCTTCAGGCTTGTTTGAAACCTACGGGTAGGTGTGTTGAAGCAGAGTTGGAACTGAACTGTGTAGAGCTGCGGCCCTCCAGGAACTGAGTTTGACATCCCTGTTTTCAGTGGTCTAAATGATGTCAAAGGTAGCCTATCACCTGTGGAAAGCCCTAAAAAAACGTAGATATGCTCTACTACAGGGGTGCTCAATCCTGTTCCTGGAGATCTACCTTCCTGCAGATTTCAGTTGCAACCCTTATCAAACACACCTGTCTGTAATTATCCAGTGCTGTTCAGGTCCTAATTAATTGGTTCAGGTGTGTTTGATCAGGGTTAGAGCTGAACTCTGTAGGAAGGTAGATCTCCAGGAACAGGGTTGAGCACCCCTGCTCTACTATACGCCTGTCAAGATGTGGATTTGCGTACTTATGCACACTATTTACACAGACAATCACGTCATCAGTGTGTGAATAGCATAAAAACTTAAAGGGTCTCAAAGTCTGAACAACCTGTCAAAAGAGACATTTGAATCCATGTTAATATCAAGTGGAAATGTAATTTGTCTCTGCTGACTACTGATTGGACTCCCAGAAATATAACATTACCCATTATGCACTCCTTTTTTACAGTATGTAAGTCTTAAGTGTCTCTAGAGTCTAAATTTCATATTAATATATCCCACAGATCAATTATTATTCCATTTCTCAAGTTAAGCAAAGAGTTTTCATGTGTCTTTAAATGCAAATGAGTTTCCGCTCCCCGCCCCTTTTCCAGCAGGCAGAGTCTTTCCAGACGGTTCCATTCAGATACTCTCAACACAAAGCATCCGTTTAGTTTTATCATATCTATCCCCCTCATGTGACACTGCAGTTAATACTTCATTGTGAAAGTTGATTATCTACACATTTTAGTCTTGTCAGTTTAAACTCCTGATGTACTATTTTCTAAGTGCACACAGAAAGATGGAACGTTGGCACTAAAGTTCTCTTTGATATCTTATTGTGTGTAAACCAACAAACCCACACACACACAGGTCACATAAACACACTCCGTTGTCTGAGAATGTCGTTTATATACACTGTGGAGACTCATCGGTGTTCAAACACCATCTAAAAGTGAATTCTGTAGAAGTAAGACCTGCTGGAAACAGGAGCATTGCTGCTGTGGGATAAATCTTGAAGGCCCTATTAAAGGGGTGCAAAACATGGATCCTTCAGAATAAAATATGTTTGTTGTTGTACACGTGTTAATTGAAGTTGCATAAAGTGCATTTGAAAGTAATGTTTTTTTTTTTTTCATGGCTTCATGACTCTTGGTCCGACGATTAAACCCTTCGGAGACATACAGTATTCTCAAAGCAATCTCACGGCAATTCGTAACTTTTTGATTTAGAATTCGTATGATCTAATTAGTACAATTTACTCATAACCCAATGACGGTTGGGTTTAGGGGCGGGGTTGGGTTGGGTGCCACACCTCCTTTCTAAAATCGTACATTTTCGTACGACTCAACTCATACGAATTAGCCACTAAACTGACAAAACGTAAAATACTTCCATTTCCTCGTGAGATCAGGCTGGTATTCTACAGATTTTTACATGGCTAGAAGTATTGTGGCTCTGAAGATTTCCGTATATCTATGCATGCCATCCAAAACGGCGGAAGTCTTATATCGAATGAAACATTTTTCTAAACAACAGGAATGACTGGAGACTTGATTTTATTGTGAGTGAAAACTTTTTTTTTTAAATATATTTATCAAAAAGTGCAATTTCTTTAAATAACTTGAACAAAAGTACCTTCATTACACACATCTTTTAATTAATTAAGTGTTAATTAAGAAAAAAAATGCAGACTAAAGTTTGAACTAAACAATTGACATATAAAGCCTTCATTCTTTTGCAGTTCTTTTACTTACATTCAATAAAGTGTTTTAGTTGAAATTGCGAGTGCCCGGGGGAATATGGTCATGGGAGAAATTAGTTGGGAAGGAAAGGAAAAAAATATTTAGCATTTTCATAAGATGCTTGAAAAATGTGTCTAAAGGAAATATTTAAATGTTTCGTTTTAAATCCATTGACCAAAAATATTAATAATAAATGTGTAATTTGGAATATTTTTCAGAAAAATTCAAATATGACAGCGCTTAAATTAAAAATAACATTTTCAGATTTGTAAAAAAAAAAATATATATATATATATATGGAGTATGTTTTACAAGAATACATTTCTGGTTAAAATGTGTTTCATTCAATGTTTCTTTATCCTAAAGATTCTGGGTTGTCATCACTTAACATTGCGTCATAAATGGACAAACCCCATTTTGGGTTATATTTTTCAATTAAATTAAAATTAAAATTGCACTCTTTAACCCAATGGTTATGTTTGTCTATATTTGACCTAAAGTTGGTTTACAACAGTGTTTAACCGACTACGTTAACTTCAGACATCAGTAATCAAATGATTTGCCTTAATCTGAATAAGACATGATTAAGGTGTTTACATGAGCTGCTTTTTGAATGTTGCTTTCATGATTCCTCTTTACATGTTATAGGACATAATTCAATTAACGTCATTCCATCACTGCACTATCCACATTTCCTACGGAGTTTCATGTAATTTCAGGCGTTTCATTTTTAATTTGTCGACTTTAACTGCAGTTTGGCACTTTCACTTTCATTCAGGAACATTTCATCCAAGCCCCCCGTTACAAACGAAATAATAGATGCACGTATGAACTGCTGGAAGAGTGTTTTTCTTTGATAACGCACACCGTATGGGGAAAAAACCTCTGCATTTTGTGATGTGCATGTGTCTGTGGTCCTTCGCTGACTCAGTTGGTGCAGAGAATAGTGTCAGACAGCCGTGTGTGTATAGACTATCCTGTCGCAAAATGTGGTGAAAATCCTACGTGTCAGTAATAGTTTGATTGCGGTGTTTACATGTCTACTGCATTTCAATAATGTGACTAAAATCGGCATACTCCACATGTCTTAATCCGATTTCTGTTTAATTCGATTATGACTTTAATCATTCATTCATTCATTTTCTTTTCGGCTTAGTCCCTTTATTAATCTGGGGTCGCCACAGCGGAATGAACCGCCAACTCATCCAGCATTTGTTTTACGCAGCGGATGCCCTTCCAGCCGCAACCCATCTCTGGGAAACATCCATGCACACTCATTCACACTCATACACTACGGACAATTTAGCCTACCCAATTTACCTGTACCGCATGTCTTTGGACTGTGGGGGAAACCGGAGCGACTTTAATCATATTGAAATTAATAATTAAAAAATAAAAATCGCTGTTTACATGGTAGACTCTTAATCAGAGTGTTGTCTTAACCGTATTAAATTCAGATTGTTGGTGTCCATGTAAGCATACTCAGTGAGTACTCATACTCGGATCCAATATCTCGTTTGTCACAGGGGGGCATGCATGAAATGTTCCTGAATGAAAGTGAAAGTGCCAAACTGAAGTTAAGGTCGACAAATTAAAAATGAAACACTCAAAATTCCAGAGGAAATGTGGATATGTGGCGTTAATCGAATTGTGTAAAACAGGATCACGAAAGGAACATTCAAAAATCAACTCATGTAAACACCTTAATCATATTATTGTCTTATTCAGATTAAGACAAGTAATTCAATTACTGATGTCCATGCAAACATAGTCATTGTTACGTTTACTAGCGATTTTAAGTGAAGATATTTTTTTAGAGCACAACAAAAGAAAAATATTTTGAATGAATGCAAAAAAAAAAAACCCTCAGAACAGTGCATTTTTGAGAGAGATAGACAGAACAGAAGGCTTCAAAGGGTAACAAAAATCTCCCATAACTATGTGCCCTCGAGACTCCATTCAACTTATATCCAAGATCTCAAATCTTCTTTTTTTCCGGAACGATGATCCTCATCCTAAAGCCAAATACTTGTGTTTCTCATTGAATACAGAATCTCACCTTCAGATATTAAAACAACAATCTCAAAAAGCTGTTCACATTCATTCATGCTACCTTAAATAAAAACCTTAACGTCTACCAGTGCTCCTTATGACACCCATGAGCCTTCACCATCTCAGGGGTTGGAGTTTGTGTTCTGGAAGGTCTGTGGTCGTCCGAGTTGCAAACATCACTAATGTTGTCCGATTTGAGGTCATCGGAGTTCTCCATGATCTCACTCTGACTACAAAGCTGCAGAGCCTGAGAGATGAACACATCCAGGTCGAAATGTTCTTCTCCAGATGGACACATCTGTGAGGGCTCCTCATTGTTTTCACAACCAATGGAGGAAGACGGATAATTGGAAGAACCGTGATGAGGAGATGAAGGAGATGAAGGCAGCAGAGATGGAGGAGCGGAGAAGAACGGCGTTGGGCTCCTTCTGGACAGAGGACTGAGCAACGTCAACGGCGCCGGCATCTGAGACTGAGGCATCAATGTTGGAGAAAGCGGTAAAGGAGGTGAACATGGAGAAGATGGAGGCTCTTGAGGAGAACCAGGCGAATGGAGACCCGACTGCGTGCTTTCCACCCAACGCGAGATCTCCTGGAAGAGATCTCCAGGTTCGGTCAGGAGCTTCTCTGCGCTGTTTTGTCTTGGAGCAGCCATGCTGTTCTTCCTCCAATTGGAAAGGTCTAGGATGAGTTTGGGTTCGGAGTAATGCTGCGGCTTTCCTTCTCTCCATGCGATCTTGTCCAGGTAGGATGGGGAGCCCACTTTGTAGTCGCAGGAGCGTCCGCAGTCCAGCTCGCTGAAGTGCCCGCAGATGCGTTCTAGAGATGGGTGTGACTGCTCAAGGAATCGCTCCGCGGAGCTGCTGTGGGAGTATTTGCGAGGGTCTACCTGCGCCTCCTCGATGTGGGACGCTGAACTGGCTCGTGGGTCCCTTTGAACTTCTTCATCTTCAGCTTCTCCGAGTTCTGAGACGCTCTGCATGCAGCCACACTGGTCCTGGGTTGGCCAGTAAACGTCTGAGGAAAGACTACTGTCATACCTGGAAGAAAAAATAAAGTATATGTGGTTTTATTACTGTTTTCCTTTTTAACCATTAAAGTGATCCTGGAGCACAATATGTTGCACAGGCATATTTTGGAATAAGTCAAAAATGCATTGCATCGATTATATTTTTATGTCAAAAATGATTTAAATATTGGGTAAACAACATGTTCCATGAAAATTTTTTGAAAATGTTCTACAGGAAATATACAAAAACAAAACAAATGATTAGTAATGCACATTGCTAACACATTTAAAGGTAGTTTCCTCAATATCTCTTTTTATTTTTTGAACCCTCTGATTCCAGATTTTTAAATAGTTGTCATGTGCTAAAAACATCTATATGTTAACATCTAACATCACGGATAATGTATACATCAATGAAAAGCTGATTTATTCAGCTCTCAGGTGATATTATATTATATAAATCAGGTTTTTTTTATTACAATTATGACCACAATTATGAGTTTTGTGGTCCATGTTAACATTTACACAATGTATGAATAGGTGGTATTATAGTAGCAGTAAAGACCTGTGCACATTAGGCATGGGCCAGTATAAGATTCTGATGATATGATAACCTTAGATAAAAATATCACGGTTTTACGGTATTGTGATTACTGCTCTAAAATATATTCTTTTTAAATGTCTGAGTAAAAAACAACAACTTGTTTCCCCTTTGAACACAATATATTTTATTTTGAGAAACATTTAAAATATTTTGAATCAGTAAACATGTCAGGCTAAACAATTCAAATCAATCATTAACTTCTGCTGTCTTCATTTGTTTCAAAAACACAGATTTTTATTATCATTTAAAGCGACATTTTTGGATTTCTTTTCAGCTGGATAAACTGTTGTCCAAAAAAAAAAAAAAAAAATCGAACATTTACCGTATTAACGGTATAACAGAAAATTTGGGCGGTTTCAAAACTTAGACTTTTCCAAACCGAGGTATACCTTAAAAACGGTCATCGTCCCATGCCTAGTGCACATTAAGAATGATATGAAATATATTAGCATCCACACTAATGCATGATTAAAAGTGAATGCTGTGGTTTTGCTTTAATAAGCACGACTGTTTTATCACAAACATATTTCAGCTACTTTCTGACCACTATCACTGCATCTGTGCTAATGAAGATCGTCTGCAGCACACAAGTTCATTTCCTTTTAACAGCAGCTTTTATACTCTTCAAAGTAAGTCAGTGTGGTCTCTGATCACTAAAGGCAGATCTACATACAATGTAAGAAAAAATTGCTGGCTTCCACACAATTCCTTCATGTTGTCCCAACACAAATCTATTAAGTTAGCGTAATTGTTTTAAGAAATGTAAGTGGATTGAACAATAAAACAATTAAGCCCAATTAAGATTTTTTTTTTTGTTTCAGTTAATTTCAAATAAGTAGTTTCAACAAGCAGCATTTCTTTTGAGTGTATGGCCACGCAGAAGACAAAGGTGACTTTCTTATTAAGAAGAATAATTCAGAGGATTAATACGTTTCTATATTTGAGCCACACTGGACGTTACCAGCTGCTCCTTTGGGCATTTCAGCAGCCGTCTGTGTAAACTGCCTCTATTCACTCCTCCAGTGTCAATGTAGCTGCAAACTTTTAACCATCAAACTGTCACCATTAAAGTAAAATAAACCAAAATACACACCAAAATAAGTTGTGTAGAATTGTTTTGAAAGTACCACCACTGACACATTTAAATAATGAACACTATTGTCAAAGTAATTTTTTAAAAGTTGATAAAAGGGTAACATTTTTAAAATTAGTGATGGTTTTTAAGATTTTAAAGAAAATGGTTCCAAAATATTTTCTTCTTATTATGTTTTAGTTAGTGGGGTACACTGTCATTCTACAAGAGCGAGTAATAGGGATATTTATCCTTATAGATTTAAGAGTGAATCGGGCAGAAATTCTTTTTTGTGTACTAGCTCTGTTGCTTGGAATGTTTTACCTACGATTTTTAAAGAGATTCAAATTGAGAGTGTTTTTAGAAGGGAAATTAAAAAGTGGTTGATTTATAGTTGAAGTTGAGGATTTTGTTGTGCTGAGTTGCTGAGCTGATGAAGTTTGCACTCCATTTATGATTTGATTTTTAAGAATATCGAGGACCACAATGGAAATAAGCCTGTGGCTTTTTTGTGTATTTTATCCTCGACAGTTTTTAAATATGTATGAATTAGTCTAACTGGACTTGTTTGTATATTTTTGTTAAAATTGTCAAATAAAATCAATAAATCAATCAATCAATCAATCAATCAATCAATCAATCAATCAATCAATCAAAGAGGATCAAGAAGGTCTGTGCAGTTTCAATTGTACATTGTATTTAGTCCACAAATCTCAGCTCAGACCTTCTAGCTTCACTGTTAAAAATGCTGGGTTCCACACAATCGATTTGTGTTGGGACAACATGAAGGAATTAAGTTAGCTTAGTTTTTACAAATTTAAGTGGATTGAACATAAAACATTTAAGTTGTCCCAATGAAATCTTAAGAATTGTGTTGTTTCAGCTCAATTTAAATAAGTAGTTTAAACAAGAAGCTAAAATAGTTTTTTTTGTGTGTTTCTAATAATTAACGCTTTATAATAATAATTTGTCTTTATTATAAAATGTCAGTTGTTGCTTTCAGATTTTTCTGAAAGAAATAGTACAATATTTCACATTTGTTTGTGTATTATTATTAGGATTCTTTCAGGGTGTCCGTGGGGTTTTAAAAAGTATTAAAAGTTGAAAAATTAATTATGAGAAAATTAAGGCCCTTAAAAGGTATTAAAAAGTCTTAATCAGGTTTTAAATTTTGTTTGTCCACAGTGTTTGACTCCAAAAAAGCATAAATATATTTATTTTCCTCCCAATATTAACAACGGCCTGCTCGATCCACGTGATTGGTTTGGGCCGGCCGTGTCCGGCCACCTCCTCTGTCCGGGTGATGTCACGTAATTTGCGACAAATGCGGGAATATGATGTGACGCTCTCCACTTGTAGTGAAACCATAGAACGAAACAGATGGCAAAATGGGAAAATGTAAGTTTGTGTTCTTCTGGTTGGAGGAAGACGAGTTTAAACAGTGGCTGAAGCCTGTCGTTAAAAACAACTGCGTAATTTATTCTTTCAAGCTTTGTTTCTTCCGAGCTTATCTGAGTTCTGTTGCATGGCTGTGCTCCATTGATTTATTTAACTACAACTGTTTATTAACAACTGTTTATTAAGTTAAAGGTTTGATACTGATTAGAACTTGAAGTGGCGACAAGGTCTTAAAATATTCTGAAAAGGTCTTTAAAAAGTATTGAAATTACCTTTAGGATTACTGCATATACCCTGTATTCATTTATTGTATTATTTAATGGTGTAGTAGAGCATACAGTGGTGTAAAAAAGTGTTTGCCCCTTACTGATTTCTTATTTTTTTGCACGTTTGCCACACTAATCATCAAACAAATTCAAATATTAGTAGATAACACAAATAAACACCATGCATATTTGAAATTAAGTTTTTTATATACAGTATAGGAAAAAGTCTGTGGCTGTGTTCGAAATGGCTTACTTGCTTACTACCTACTGCCCAGTATACAGTACACACTGGCTACTACATTTTTGTGATTCAAAAGCAGCTTGAGTACTGATTTGAGTTATATGTAGCAGATTCTAGAAAATATAGTAGAACATCTGAGTATTTTTATGCATACAGAGAATATGCATACATGCATACTGCAGAAATAGTAAGAGTAGCATGATAGTATGGCATTTCGTGTTTGTGTGTGTGTTTGTTTGTACCTGTCCCAGTGTGAGCGGAGCGCGTGAGTGTGAGTGCTCTCCGTCACCAGACTGTCCTCCAGCTCGTCCTCAATGCGGAAGGGCTGCAGAGACACTGGCTCATCCTGAGGACACGAGTATCTCTGCAAGAACGCCTGACAGAGAGCTGCTTCTGCAGTCAGACGATCCATGGGGTTAAAGGTCAGGATACTCTCCAGAAAATCAATGGCTGAAACCATCAAAACAATGACAAACCACAGTTACACATGCTGAACACATCATGCACCTCTCAATTTTGACATTTTGAAGGGGGAAAAAAAATCCAAAACAGACTTTTAACTGTTTATTTTTTCGTACTTTATCAATTTGGGCCTTGCTTTTTTCTTATTTCAATTACAATACATAGGCTGTTTTCTCTAAATGAGTCTATTTTCTGGCAAAGAGCTATACATCTCCCCTTCATCAGCTCTTAGACACACCAAACTGCACAGTTTTATTCATATCTGTATTCTGAACATTTTTACTGAGGGATTTGTAAATATATAATGTTTTTACTAATTATTTCATGAATTACAGAGTGATAAATATGAGAAAATGCTCTTTCTTTCGTAAAAACCTTTGAGTCTAATATAGCAAAGATATTTATTTTGAACCTGACTTAATCCAAAGTTCACATTTCCTTCTAGAAATATATCCAAATTTGCCTATATTTACAATTAAATTGATAGTTCACCCAAAAATGTAAATTCTGGTATCATTTAATCTCCCTCCACTGTTTGAGCTTTTTCTTCTGTTGAACATAAAGGTATGGATATACTGGATAATGTTGGGGGGAAACTGTTTGTTTGTTTGTTTGTTTGTAGACTCTTGATGTCAGTGGCTGCTTTTTACAACATCCTTCAGAATATCTTGTTTTGTGTTCAATAAAAGAAAGAAATTCATCAAAGTTTAGACCCATTTGAGTGCGAGTGAATGATTTCCCTTTAAATAATGCCTCATTTGAATATTTAAATCAACATTTTAGACATTTGCAATACAAAAAAAAGTGTGTAATCCTTAAAGGGTCACGAAACACCAAAACACATTTTTTGAGCTGTTGACAGTCGTATATGTGTCCCACGCTGCTATAAACACTATTGGGACACATATATTTCACTAAAAAGTGAAAATTGGTTGGTTTTGCGTTATTTCAAGCAAATTCGTTCTTCTGGTTTGAAACTAATTTTTGAAGCTGCGTCACGGCAATTAGACGTATTCCAGCGTGTAGACTGGATGTCTGTACCTGCGAGTGTATCGTGACGTCTCTGATTGTGCAGCACTAATTCATGAGAAATACTTGGTTCAAACCAATCAGCGTGCTCTGTTGTGTATGCGGTGCAACATCATTAATATGCATGATAACCATGAAGACTGTTTTTACCTGTTACAGTGTTCAGATGGCAGAGAGACGCCACGTTGTGTTGCCAAAACAATTGAAAGAAGAAGAATTGTTTGGAGACATGAGTCGTCAGTGTTGTGTTAATAAATGTGCTGCAACGAAGGTTTTGTTTTAATTTCCCACTATGAGAGCGCAGCTGGACTCACGTGTGGATTACAGTGCACGCGACACGCCGCAGAAATACATTTGTATGGAACATTGTTTACCAGAGAGCTTTTTCGCATCTGGAAATGGTGAAATCCTGATCTGCCGCTCGTCTCCTTTTAAAAAAAGACACGGTTCCAGTTGGTGTTGATTGTCCTGTCTCTACAGATATGGTAAATGTGTGAGATCAGTGGTCTTTGTTTGTTTATTCAGATGGCAAAGTTAGTTCGTATCGCCAGCAGTACTCTTTCAGTGTTTAAAGACATACCTTAGTCAAAATTATTTCTAAGTTACTAAGTTTACAGTACGTTAATATCACTACAATATTCTGGACTGAAAGATCCGCTGTAAATGCTGCTCTCCGAGTGCCAAACACCGCAATCAAACTATTACCGTCGTGTAGGATTTTCACCGCATTTTGTGACAGGATAGTCTATACACACATGGCTTTCTGACTCTACCTACTGAGTGCATCTAAGTTACAGAGAAATGCAGAGGGTTTTTTTTCCCTCCCATTCGCCGTGCGGTATCAAACTTTGCATTAAAACTACACTCTCCAGCAGTTCCTCGAATCAATCTCATTTGTTACGGGGGGCATGCAGGAAATGGTCCTGAATGAAAGTGCCAAACTGCAGTTAAAGTCCACCATTTAATAATTTGGCAAATAATTCGATTACTGATGTCCATGTAAACACAGTCACTGTGTTTCTCCCCTGCGTTTGTTTTGCCTGTGAAAACCAGCTCGTGCCCAAACGGAACCTCCCATTTTTATGCACCTTCCCTCTTTCCCTCCCCCGACACTCCCAGAGCTGGACACACCCACTTTCCTGACTTTTTCCAAACTAGAGGTGTGAAAACACCCTGCTGAAACGGGGGTTTCGTGGCCCTTTAAAGTAATTAATCAGGTGTGGAAGTATGGTGATAAATATGTCTCCCCCCCAGCAGTTTGCTGGACTCACCCTTGTCCTCCACTTCTGGCATTAGATCTCTAAATGATCTCCTGATCTGCCAGCCGTGACCCACAAGAGACGGCATGACCCTCAGCAGCTCCTGTCTGTCCTCCTCTCTGATGACGGGCACCGTGTCCAGAATCAGCTGCATCTGTTCCAGTTCATGAGCACCTGAGATGAGGCACACACACACATTTACATACACAATGTCAGACTATTGGGTCAGTGATATTTAGACTAGCAATTGAAATATAAAATGAAATACCGAGTCACTGATTTAAATATATATATATATATATATATATATATATATATATATATATATATATATATATATATATATATATATATATATATATAAATAAATAATAAATAATAGTTTGAGTACAAATACTATTTTTGTATTAAATTCTTGTTGTGTTTAAATGGATGCTATACATTCAATATTGGCAAAGCATCAATTTGGGGGGGAAAAACAGAAAAGAAAGAATAGTTACAGCTGTACACAAACAACCCGAAATATGTTATTAAACTATGAAAAAAAAAGAAGTAAACGTAGCATTACATTGTTTTTATTGTGTTTTGTTTTATTGCTGGTACACTTCAATAATTTATACATTTCTCTTTTTTAAAGTAATATTTTATAGCAATCATTCCAATATAAAAACTATTTTTAAAGCCAAAACGGAATTTCTTGATAATATTAAATGTACACCTGTAAATATTTAATGTATACATCCTTAAAAATATCATATAAACACAAACTATAAGCATATTTAAAACAGCAGCGTATTCTTTATTGTTATTTGCATTGTTTATTTAAATATCTGGCACCCTCTTTATGGCTTTTTCCTATTTTGTTACTGAAATAACAACAACAAAAAGAGATTTGCAACATTTTTTACGCAAAATGCTTCATGTATTTACAATGTTGCCGATGCAGTGCAAAACCGTGAAACTGATGAATTGATACATCAGGTCTAAATAACTATTTTAACATTCAGCCACTAGAGGCCGCTCTGAGACTCCAGATAATGAAGATTGACGTTCTTGTTGAACCACAAGGTTTACAGGACAGCAGCAGAGAGTAAATGTGTCCCCACCTGCGAACAGCATTCGTCCAGTGAGCATCTCAGCCAGAATACATCCTGCGGCCCACATGTCTATCGCTTTCGTGTAGTTATTTGGAGACAGCAGCAGTCTGGGCGAACGGTACCATTTAGTGACCATCCCCTCTGACAGGTAACCCTGCGCGGGAAACAGTAAATATGGTTAATATATTTTGTACACACTACAGTTAAAATGATTGTCATTTTTTGAAGACTGTCAGGCTGAAAAAAAGATGCTTGTACAGCAGGTTACTCTGAATAGAAAATCAATGGAGTCGATGTAGGCCTAGGCATCACGGTGACTAAGTGGTTAGCATTGTCGCCTCACATAGTAAGAAGGTTGCTGGTTCGAGTCCCGGCTGGGCCAGTTGGCATTTCTGTGTAGAGTTTTCATGTTCGTGTTGGCGTGGTTTTCCTCCAGTTTCCCTCATAGTCAAAAGACGTGCGCTATAGGTAAATTGGATGAACTAAATTGGCGCGCGTGCGTGTGTGTGTGAATGGGTGTGAATGGGTGTTTCCCAGTACTGGCTGGAAGGGCACCCGCTGCGTAATGCTTATGCCACGATAGTTGCTGGTTCATTCCGCTGCAGCGACCTCTGAAATAGACACTAAGCCAAAATGAATGAATGATCTAGGCCTACTGGTCAAAGCAGAGATGTTCCATTTTGGTGCAGCATAGACAGTTAATAGAAAGTTTAGTGTCCACTTGGAAAAACACTTTTGTAAAAATAAAATGTACAAATATTGGTGAAACAATGTTCCATCGTCATTTTGATCTGTAAAAATGAAGCAATATAGTCTATTTTTCTGCCCTGTATTCAAATATATGAATGAACAATGTATATACTAAATTATTTTACAATGTAAAGGATAAAAAATGCTTGCTGTCACAAAGGTAAAACCTTTAATGGTTTGAAGGACAACGTAAAAAACTAAATTAATAAAACGACTTAATTAGTATTTTGATTCTTTTACTAAATATGCCTTATGCTGATTTGCATTTTAGTGGATGACTTCTGTAAATCCTCATGTACTTACTATTTTTGCTGAAATTAATTCAATGAAACATGGTGATTTCATAAGGAAATCTCTGAGGTTAAACTCAGTTGTATTGTATCTAAAGACTAACAAAAACTTTAGAAACCATGGCACCTTTTGTGCAAAAATGCTCTAAATTAATTAAATTCTTTTTTATTATTTTAAATTTGGAAAAAAAATGTCATCAGTAGTTTACAGAATGAAATGAAAATGACATTTTATTCAAACACAATTATAAAATGATATTCTAAAAACAAATCAGATTTTGTTTTTCATTGGACTTATTATCAAAGTTGAAAAACGTTTTGTTTTGTTTTTTATGGTGGCAAAGATACATTTTATAACGTCCTTTACTTAACAGAAGCTTCAAAAGAATGCCATTTATTTGAAAATATATATATAATAATAATAAAAGTATACAGTTCTTTCAAACGGTATGAGTGTGTGTGTGTGTGAACGTGAGAGTGTGAGGGTGTTTCCCAGTACTGGGTTGTGGCTGGAAAGGGCAATTGCTGCATAAAACATATCCCGGAATAGTTGGTGGTTTATTCTGCTGCGGTGACCCCTGATAAATAAAGGAGTAAGTTGAAGGAAAATGAATGAATTTCTTTCAAACAAATGGTGTAGTTTGACAAATTGGTCACCCATTACAATAAGGTATCATTAGTTAATCTATTAACATGCACTAAGAATAAACAATACTTGTACAGCATTTATTAATCATAGTACAACATGCATTATTAAAATACAAAGTTTTGCATGTTAACATTAGTTAATGCACTGTATTAACTAACAATAACTAAGGTGAATAAGCCAAAGGAGAAATGGTCATGCCCAACTGAGCCTGGTTTCTCTTGAGGATTTTTTATTTTTCTTCACTTTCGTCAATTGGTAGTTTTGTTACTTGCCACTGGCTTGCTTGGTTTTGGGAGCTGCGCATCAATGGATTTGCTCTTCAATGTTTGGACTTTCAGTAATGAAAATGAAATTACACTGAACTAACTGAACTTAAACTCTAAAAACTGGACTGACACAGTTTCAATTTACTAGAACTTCTATGTCAAGCTGCTTTGACACAATCTACATTGCAAAAGTGCTACAAAAATAAACATGAATTGAACTGAATAAATACTGTAATAAATGTTTAGTTCATGTTAGCAATGCACTACCTTACATTAACTAGAAACCTTATTGCAAAGTGTTATCCATAAATCTAAGTAAGAGTAGGGTGTTATGAATCCGGCATGTGACTCAGCTTGTGTGTGAAGTGTGATGAAGAAGCAGCTGATGTACAGTAGCTCTCTGACTCTCCGTAACCCTCTTCCTACAGTCTCCTTCTTTCATCTTCTGCTTTCTCACCTCCCACTCTCCCCTCGGGCTCAGGTGATGAATTATTTGTGAGATGTTAGCAGGGCGGATCTGATGGTTGACGGTGACACAAGCGACAATGATATTTACATGTCCTGCTCAAACAAAGAGCCTTTGTCTTCTTGATGGCGCTGATTCATGGAGACCTTTCAAACTGCTCACGGGAAACAACAACGCCAAAGACTGGAAATGAGCAATACCAATAAAGGGATTTTTCATTCAGGCATCTTGACCAGTGAGCGTTGGTTTTGTGCTGACAAGAACTGTCAAAGCAACTTGCACTGAGATGGACTGACAATGAGGATTTTTTTCTGTTTTCACAAGTCAAAAATGTTATATTTTTAGATTTGTTTTCAAATATATTTGATATAAATTATTATATAATGTTGTCAAAATTGTTAGCCTGCCTGTAATTTTTGTAAAAGAATATTTGGTAAAATTATTTTAGTGCTGTATCACAGAGATTTGTTTTAATATTTTTAAACAAAATAGTTTTAATACATTTTTTTTGTCTTTGCCATGATGACAGTACATAATATTTTACTGGTTATTTAGCAAGATACTAATTAGCTTAAAGTGCAATTTAAAGGCTTGACTAGGTTATTAGGTTAACTAAGTTAGGTTAATTAAACAAGTTTGTTCTGTAGACAATATAGGAACAAAAATTCTCTATTTTTTTTTTTTTTTTTTTTTTCAATTAAAACGCTCTGGTTACTAAAGTAACCCTCGTTCCCCGAGGGGGGGAACGGAAATGCTATGTGGAAACTTCCACTATGGGGATTTCATTCAGAAAGCCAATCATCTGAAAGAGTAAACGGGCCAATGAAATGCCAATGAGTTGGCAGCTTCAGCTTGCGCACCTGATGCTCGTTGCAATTAACTTGCTATAAGAGTACATGTGCGAGCAAAGCCAAAGCATCATTTTTTTAGCGGAAGAGACTTTCACCTCAACAGCTAAGGGGCAATCATTATGGCGAAGGAACATAGCATTTCCGTTCCCCCCCTCGGGGAACGAGGGTTACTTTAGTAACCAGAGCGTTCCCCTTCGGAAGGGGAACTTCAATGCTATGTGGAAACTTCCACTATGGGGAAATGTTTGGAAAACGCCATAATGATTGAACCTTACCTTCGCCCCCGATGAGAGGTTTGCCAGGCAAAGAGCGTGAGCGCACCTGCGTCACCAGAGGCGCGGTCTTCCAACGTGTTCCCTGGCCCTTACTTATCCCACTTCAACAGAAGATTTACGGATTTAGATATATTTTTTGGGAGCCGCAAATGCGTCTAGAATAATTTCTAGGAATTTAATACGACAGTACGTTGGGAATGCGTGCAGTCCCGATAGGGAGGACGCTGCGGAGGCCACCTGCTACCCAAGTGGGGAGACTGGGGCAAATAGCATATGAACTAACCCTGAGAAAGGGGAGTAAGCATATGAAATTAGATGGTTAGCGGTGAGGAAAGACACGGGTCCGCCTGTGAGGGGGGACTGCACCGTGGCAGTATAAGCATATGGGATCGCCTAGTGGGGATCGCACATAGCAGGCACCTATACCCAGAACGCGGGCTGACCATCGGGCAGACCAGCAACGTAACGGGCCAGTGCCTGACTCCTCCGCTGAGTCAGGTGCTGGGGGCCTCGGAGGAATATCTGCAGGGTTCGCCAGCGGGGAACTTTTCTGACAGAGCGAAAAAGCGCACGTATCTCTGGGTTAGAGAGAATGGCGCAGCAAGCGTTTTACAACACCTAACCGAATTTCTCATTCACCGCGTGAGAAAATCGGCTCCCCTCAAGATTAATAAATCTTCTAATAGGTGTCGCCCAGCCCGCAGCTCTACAGTGTCTGTTAGAGAGGCGCCGCGTGCTAACGCCCAAAAGGATGCGCGCTTCGAGGAGCGCGCTCTCACTCTTGGGGGACGCGGCTCGCCCTGGCTCAGATGAGCGAGGGAGATGGCATTCAGAGTTCAGTGGGTATGTTCCAACCTCTGTTTGGATACGGCACTTCCCGTCTGCCGATCACCATAACAGATAAAGAGCTGAGTACGGTCCGTGTAATAGCAAAGTGCGAAGGACCAAATAAAGGGGCTGGGTCTGCCTCCTCCGTGGGCAGCGCTTGCAGGTTCACTACGTGGCTGAAAGAACGCTGTAGGAACCTAGGGCACCTAGGTGGGCCGGGGTCTCAGGTAAACGTGAGAGTGGGCCGACCCAAAACGTTGGCACATTTCGCTGACCGAAAATGCCTCCAGATACCCACCCATTTGGCCGATGCAAACGCGACCAGCAGAGCTGTCTACCTGGACAGAAATCTTAAAGATACTGAGTCGAGTGATCGAGCAGACCTCTCCTAAGAGAGATCTCCAAGTGGGTATGAGAGGGAAACAGGAAAATTAATATTCATGTCTCGCGCCTCTGGGAACTGGATGATGAGACGATACTTCCCAGCGCGCCGCCATCGCCGCATCCTTAGAGCGGGGATGATCGTAACGCCAACCCCTCAGAGCGGAGGGGACAGCCTTAGCTCCAGTCAACTGAAGGAGGATAGCATCACTCTGATCTGGCATGTTCAGGGTTCCTTCTCGGGGAAAAAGGTAACCACACAGCGAATAGACTCCACTTCAGGCGTGGGCATGCCTCGTAGAGGGTGCTCAGCCTGAGTGACAGTGTTAACCACCTAATCGGTAAGTCACCTAAGTCCTCCGCGCTCCATCTATGAACCGTACGTGAAGCATAGATCTGGGCGCGGGTGCCAAACGGTGCCTGTCCCCTGTTCCCAGGGGATGTGCCAGGGAGGGGCCATCACGAGGAGAGAGTTGAAAGCAGGTCCGATTGGGCCAGAGAGGCGCAATACGAGAGCTGTTCCTCGACCTCCCTGACTTTACACAGTATCTGTGCGAGTAGGCTCACTGGAGAAATGCGTATTACGCACGCCCCGAGGCCAGCTGTGTAGCCAGTGGACTTTGCAGGGTTCGCCAAGTGGGGAACTCAAGCGAGAGCGCACGAATCTCTGAGTTAGAGAGAGAAAGGCGCAGCACCGAACAGCTGGACAGTCGGGGGTGGAGTCTCCATTTTCCCAGGCGAAACTGCCGTGAGAGCGAATGGGCTGCACGGTTGAGCTCGGTGGGGGAAAAAATGGAATGCAGCGATTGCGCCGCGTATGACTCCGGGGGAGCAGACGGCGAGCGAGCTGAGACATGCTGCGAGAGCGGATACCCCCACACCGTTGATATACGCCCCCGCTGCCGTACTGTTCGTCCTGACCAGTACGTGTTGTCGCTCCAGCACCGGTAAAAAACGGCGGAGAGCGAGAAACACTGCCAACAGCTCTAGGCGATTGATATGCCAATGCAACTGGGTTTTTTCAGCTGCATGCCCGCAACACACGGCGCCCCAGCCAGTGCTGGAAGCATCTGTCAAAACGACAATATGTCTGGACGCCTGTCCTAGAGGCACTCAGGCCTGTAGGAACGAGGGGTCGTTCCAGGGGCTGAGGGCGCGACGACACAGCGCAGTGACAGTCACTCGGTGTGTGTCCGCGTGCCATGCGCGTCTGGGGACTCGATCGTGAAGCCAGTGCCGAAGTGGTCTCATATGGAGTTATCCGAGCGCGTACAGCGGCTGCGGATGTCATATGCTCCAGGAGCCTCTGAAAGATTTCAGTGGAACCACTATTTTGCTGTCGAACTCTCACAGACAGTTCAGCATTAGCCGAGCGCGCTCTCCGGAGAGGCGCGCTGTCATGGTGACCGAGTCCAGCTCCAACCCGAGAAAAGAGATCCTCTGCACGGAGGCGAGTTTGCTCTTTTCTCGGTTGACCTGAAACCCCAATAGGTGGAGGTGCTGGAGCACCTTGTCTCTGTACATAGTCAATTACTCCCGCAAGAGGGCTAAAAACAGCCAGTCGCCGAGATAATTGAGTATGCGGATGCCCGCGAGCCGAAGGGGCGCTAGGGCACCCTCCGCGAGCTTGGTGAAGACCCGCGGATACAGAGAGAGCCCGAAGGGGAGGACTTGTACTGTCAGGCTCGCTCGACGCAGACCGCAGAAAAGTGACGGTGGCGTGGAGTATGGAGACATGAAGTACGCGTCCTTCAGGTCTATGCTGCAGACCAATCCCGAGGACGAACGCACAGGAGGATGCGCTTCTGCATAAGCATTTTGAACGGCAGCTTGTGCAGACAGCGGTTCAAAACGCGCAGATCTGGGATTGGCCGTAACCCACCGCTCTTTTGGGTACGATGAAGTACAGGCTGTAAACCCGCTCTCCATCTCGGCTGGAGGGATCGGTTAGATTGCATCCTTCGCCAGGAGGACAGCAACCTTCTCTCACAAGACAGGGGCGGGCACAGGGCTGACCCTGGTGACGTACACCCCGTGAACTTGGGAGGCCGTTTCGCGAATAGAATCGCGTAGCCGAGTCTGATCGTGCGTATGAGCCACCGCAAAGGGCTGGGCTGCGCTAACCAGGCAGGCAGAGCCCTCGCTAATGACTGCATCGCTACAATCGCTGACGTACCAGCAGTGGGGCAGCGCGGAGTGGGAGTGCTGATCCGGGGAGCGCTGGGGTCCCGCGGAAGAGCTGGAGGTGAGAGATTTACTCACCTTGCACTCAGACTCCGGAGGAGAGGGCTGGAGATGTGAGAGAAAGGAGACCGTCCTCCCAGACCCCGTGAGCCACTGGCGAAGTGCGCCGATCCTGCGAGCTGGAAGGCTTTTCATCGCGTCCCAGACTGGCAGTATTCGGGCTGTCACATCCAGGGAAGGGAAAGATGCTTTCTCTCTGAGGAGCCCGGCCCCCCACCGGGGAGAGAGCAAGTTCCCTCTTCTCCAGATGGCCGTCTCAAGAGCGCTTCGCGGTCCGTTATCCGGACTTAACGGCGCCCTGGGACGGGGAGCGCTGGTTGCCTGCGAGGTGCTCGGCGCTGCCGCTGGCCGGAGGCGCAGGCGGGGGCGGAGCAGCACTCGAAGACGGCGCTCTCGGCGACAAGCAGTGGATGTGGATGGTTCGGCGGGAGGGGAGCGGTCTTACATCCCCGCCGAAGGATGGCCCATCGTATCCAACTGCACCGCCGTGAATTCCTGGGTGAATTCACCAACGGTGTCGCCGAACGGGCCAGACTGGTATATGGGGGAGTCAAGAAAGTGAACTTTGTCGACTCCGCGCATATTTTTGCCAGGTTTAGCCCGAGGTGGCGCTCCTGGACCACTAACGTGGCCATCGTCTTTCCCGGGGCACACGCAGCGGACTTGAGATCCGTGGAGCTCAGTCGGGTGCGGTGCGGGGCTTGTAACAAGCCTGGGTCAGAACCACCCTCGTGCAGCTGGGCCAGCGCGCGCGCATGGACCCTGGCGTGCAGGGTGGAAGCAGTCTGGCCCGCGGCTGTGTGGGCTCTGGCTCGGGAGGCAGAAAACCAACACGCCTTGGACGGGAGATGAGGCTAATTCCAGCAGAAGGAGGCACCACGCGGGCCCGTGATGGCACTCTCAATCTGGGGAATCGACTCGTACTCCCTGGCTGCTCCACCATCAAGAGTGGTGAGCTGGAGGCGCACGCAGATCAGGCAGAGAAAGGTGCCCTCAAGACTGCGTGAGCCCACTGTGCACTTCCGGGAAGAGAGGGATGGGAGGCTAGAAGGTATTGCCTTTTAATCCTCCACATACACCCATCTAGTCGGTCCGGCCGCGAGGCTGGGGGATAAACCATCTCCAGACCCACGACCGAAACAGCCCGGGAAAGCACGGTTATCATGTCTGTTTCAAGATCGGCCGCCGCCGCGCTCGCTCCCGATGGGAGGGAACGGAGGGGGGGGGGGGGGATCCTTCATCAGACCATGACAGCCCAACCTCCGATGCAGCGGTGGACATCTGAGCCTCGGTGTCATCAAGTGAGAGGGCGGCCATCCGAGGATGGAGCGCTTCTCTCACTCAAAGCTTGGATGGAGCGCGTGGAGGAGTGAGAGGTCCACAAGCCCGAGGGTGGCAGATTTACTCCCACTGTAACCCTCAGATCTGCCCGAGTGCCCACCGCGGAGCGGGGGACAACTGGGGTGGGTGGCTCTTTTGCAAGAGCGAGCCGCGATCTTAACTGCGCAACAGACATGCCACCGCAGTGATGGCATGCACTGCCCACGAGCACCGCATTAACATGCTGGACCCCCAGACATGAAACGCAGTGCTCGTGCCCATCATCCGAGGACAGGAAACCACCGCATCCAGAAACGCACAGTCGGAGTGACGTCTTGAAAAAGACGCGCTGCACGACCGTGTTGCTCTTTTAGGAAATTCGCAACAATACATACCGCTCTGGAGGACCGGACCCAAAGGACGCCAGGCAAGGGAGAAACCCAGCTCGACCATCTGCCGCTGCGTGTCACACACTCTGGACCGGGAGATCGCTCTCGTTCACTCTCTGTCTGAAACTCAGCTGGAGGAACCCTCATCGACTCTCTCAGAAGGCTGTTGAAGTCTCTGAAGTGAAAATGATGCTTTGGCTTTGCTCGCACATGTACTCTTATAGCAAGTTAATTGCAACGAGCATCAGGTGCGCAAGCTGAAGCTGCCAACTCATTGGCATTTCATTGGCCCGTTTACATACTCTTTCAGATGATTGGCTTTCTGAATGAAATCCCCATAGTGGAAGTTTCCACATAGCATTGAAGTTCCCCTTCCGAAGGGGAACTGCTTTTATTCCAGCCAAACTAAAAAAATAAGACTTTCTCCAGATGAAAAAATATTTCAGCAAATACTGTAAAGTTGTCTGTTTCGGTAAACATCACTTTATCTGATAATCTAAATAATAATAGTCTAATAGTAATAATAATCATCTAATTTCGAACAATTTTGCCATCAAGTGTGACACACACATACAGTTAAAAGCAAAATTATTAGCCGTCCTGGGATTTTCTAATCTTTTTCAAATATCTCCAAGTGATATTTTTTTTATTCAGAAATAAATATGAAATAGCATTTATATAAATTGTATACATGTGTGCATTCCCTCACATAAATATTTAATCTTCATGACAGTTTTAAACTGTCTTAAAAGGTCTTAAGTCATTTACATGTTATATGTGAATTTCTCACACTAATTGCCTTAGTTTCATATTGAATATTGTAAGATAAATTCCCCCCCCCCCCCCCCTCTAAGCTATCTTAAAAACATCTGAATATATCTGCATTTAAGAAACAGTGATGCTCTCCAGAAAACAGAGACAAATGCTAGAGCATTTGCTAAAACTTTTTCACCAATAACTTTAACTTCGGCTGCTCTTGCTTTAATTTAAGAGTGATTATTTAGCACATCAAGCACCCCTGTAGAAGCAGACCTGATTTAATATCAATATCAATCATGAATCAATAAAAACAAACAGCAACAACAACAAAACAACATATATGCTACAAATATTTTGTAATTTTTTTTGAGACTTTAAAAGAATTGCATTTTAAAACAGTCCAGAATAACAGAATATATTATGTGCAGCTTATCTTATTTGCACCTGTTCTAATATTGTCTGTCATACTGTCAGTCAAGAAGAGTTATTTTATTTATATTATATTAATAGATTAAGTGTCATTTTATTTATTTATTTATTTAGAAAATTTACACCAGTTCCTTGCTTTAAATGTTTTAGAAATCAAATAAAGATTTTCTTCAGATGTTTCATGTTAATGTACTTGGAAAATTATTTGGCCCAAAAGAGTGTTTTAAAATATATTTATTAATTACATTTTATTACAAATATATTCAAAAGGGCACAAAAATTGACCAAAACATCATTTGTTGGAAAAACTGTATGTATATATATATATATATATTAAGGGTGTAACGATACGCGTATTCGTATCGAACCGTTCGGTACGAGGCTTTCGGTTCGGTACGCATACGAACCGAACGATTCAGACAAATATAATGTTTTCAGCGCAACAATGCTCAACAAGGCATCCCATGATGTGACAGGCAACATCTGCCTTCCCCGCCCACCTCCAGTCAGGCACACACTGCACTCAGGGTCGGAGTAAGCTCAATTGGCGCTCAAACCGAAAGTTATGCCGCTTTCAATCCGAAAAAGCCGGCGGAGCTGGGTGTTGAGATGATGCGGGGTTTGTCCCGGACAAAAGCGAAGACCGAGGGGCGCTGAGATGATGCAGGGTTTGTTCAGGACGAAAGCGAAAGGGTGGAAACGCGCCGCGGACTGACTGCACTATACAGCTAGCAAAATGGCTAGTAGCTAACATTAATGTAATCCTCCTATAACCAACAACGGGTCTGGCGTTTGGGAGCACTTTGCTTATTCCTGCTTTCAGATCCACTGAGATGGCAGGTGACGGTCAAATCAAGCAGATCTCGGTTGTATCCACATGTGCTGCCGTTAATCCGTGAGTCAGGTAATCAAAAAATAGGTCGCATGATATTTAAGTATACGTGGGTCACGCGTGGGTAAGATCAATTATTGGTGATGCAAACTTTACTCTAAAATATTAAAGTGTTTCAAGCAATCTTAACAGACTGGCACAAATATGCTTTCATTTAAAAAAAAAATCGCTCGTCACGGCTATATGCGGTGAACATCTCCGTTTTCACAGGTTTCTGAGTTTTCTCATCATCAATCACTTTCAGTCTGGGAACATGTTCAGTGCTGCGAATTTTGTTTTAAGCCTGTCCTGCAATATCGTGTATTGAGGAGGATATAGGCAAAGATATTGCAGAGAGCTGAGATCTACAGTATGACGACTTTAAAGACGATATTTAGCTTGTTTCGCATTAATGTAGATATATTACATGTTTTAATTACATTATTGAATAAAATGAATAGCATTATTATTTTTAATCATCATCATTAATAATGAATAAACTAAAAATAATTTGACAGCTTCAGCTGTTCACATCAACATGACCGGCACTTTCAGACTTCAGCACCACATGTCTTTAGCATGAATTGAAATCGACTTTCCCTCCTAAAGGAAAAAATACAATAATTTTTAAAATTGCAATGTGATTAGTCATGTATTCGCAATTTCACATAAATCAGCATGCGAAAATTTAAATAGCCTATTTCCATTGCGCTCTTTCTCTCTGCAGCAGCAGTTCACGCGCTCTGGATAAGCGCACTACACAGCCACATCTTGTAGCAAATTAATTTGCAACTTTGTTGTATAACAAATAGGCTAAATAACAACATTTAATTAACAAACAAATGAAATAAAATTATTTGTAAAAATGAATCTACAGAAAAAAGAAAATGAAATGAACTGAAACCAGCTCAAATGTTCTGTTCTGGAATAACAGGTGTTGCGATCAAATTAATTCGATGGAATAATTAACACAGACAGGCACATTTTTCAGAAAATAGCCTATTTTATTTTATTTAAAAATATGTTAGGCCTATATTTATTATATATATATTTTTTAAATAGCCTATATTAAATTACCATTCATTTTGGCTTTAACGAATTATTGAACAGATTATTAATAACTTATCAAAAACATTTTACTGAGCTCAGTGTCGGCCGTCACTGGATAAAGTCCAATCTTTCTTTAATTTTTTGGACTTTTGTTTGAAAGCTTAGTGGCATTGTAGAGGTCCAATTTACTGTTGTTTGATTTAAATTATAGCCTATATATGCGCCAATAAACAAGTCAAAGGAATGAGTGAATTAATAAAATGATTCTTAAATGTCGATATTGTTTTTACTCAAAAAAAAATAACAAATGTTTTATAAAAATAAAAGGAGCAATTTTCATAATTTATACGATTCAGTTAAATATAAGTTGGACATTTATGGGGCCATGTAACATGTTTTTGTGTTTGTTAGTGATCTTTAATATATACTGGGTAGCTACGCAAAATATTTTCTAATATGTCAAGCAGGAATTTGTCGATTAGCTTTAATTATGAAGACAAAGAAATATTAAAAATAACAAAAATAAAATGATAAAAAAAAATACAAAGATAAAAAGAGCAGCATTTTGCTAAATATAATAGTCCTTTATATGCTTTAAATCCTGCTATGTGTTGTTTCATATTCGTTTTTATTTCACTTGATGCATTAGTTATTTAATGTTTGAAAGCTGAAAGAAATAACAGCCGTCCTTTAAATCATTATTTTACTATCAAAATGTAGTATATTTTATATTATTATCAACTTTTGATATAAAACCGCTGTGTAATTTAATTGATTGTTAAAAATGAAATAATTTTATGGCATAACAGTGTTTAGTAGTTGCTTTCGCTTTCGTTCTTCACGGAAGCTTTAACAGAAGCGTGTGCCGCATTCACCTCTGATGTGGCTACTCAGCCTGTAGCCTAGTTTGGGATTTTTTCGTTGTGACGATTAAGCAAGAATCATAATGCATTGCATATTCAGCTCATTCTTCAGTAGCCTCAACACAGGCTGGTAGCCTAGATTTAAACGGATCGTTTATAAGAATGAGCGATTAATAGATTAATTGGTCGTTAATTTAAATGATCATTGATCACTGGATTTTGTAGAAACTGACATCCCTAGTTCAAAGTAAAAAAAAGAAAAGAAGAGAGATCATGCTTTTATGATGTTAGTTTTCATACAATAAAAAGATTTCAATCAGAGAAATCCTCTGGCTTTTTTCCTTTTTTTTTTTTTTTTTGCTGTATCGAAAACATACCGAACCGTGACACCACTGTGTCGTATCGAACCGAACCGTGATTTTTGTGAACCGTTACACCCCTAATATATATATATATATATATATATATACATATATATATATATATATATATATATATATATATATATATATATATATATATATATACAGTTGAAGTCAAAATTATTACGATAGTCTACAGAACAAACCAATGTTATACAATAACTTGCCTAATTACCCTAACCTGCCTAGTTAACCTAATTAACCTAGTTAAGCCTTTAAATGTCACTTTAAGCTGTATAGAAGTGTCTTGAAAAAGATCTAGTCAAATATTATTTACTGTCATCATGACAAAGATAAAATAAATCAGTTATTAGAAATGAGTTATTAAAACTATTATGATTAGAAATGTGTTGAAAAAGTCTTCTCTCCGTTAAACAGAAATTGGGAAAAAAAATTAAACAGGGGGACTAATAATTAAGGGGGGCTAATAATTCTGACTTCAACTGTATATTCAAATCTATACATATATAGGCCATTCGTGTGCATTTTGAAAAAAAAATATTATATATATTTTTTTTTTATTTCACTGTACAGAATTATAAGCTCAGTAGGGTGACACAGATAAATCAGTTTCATAAACCTTATCTTTGTATCTAATTGAGTTCCTATTTTAAATGGCTAGCCCAGCCATCATAAATGAGCTACAGAACAGGAGAAAGGATTCCTGATAAAGTTCAGGGTACACCTGATCTTCATTCTTCATGTGCTATTGAGGGAATAAAACCATCTGGGGCCCTTTCTGTCCCCTGCCTGCCCTGAGAACATATGTGGATCCAGATGCTGCTGTAAATGCATAGTCCACTTCTCTGTGATCCTCTAGATTTGGGAACTGAATGTTCCTTCCATGCTGAGAGAGGGAACAGACGCTCTCAGCACCGAGTGGCAGAGATGCAGGCATTGGCTGTGAATGGGTGAAAGGAACTTGTGCCCTTAATTCACTGAGGCTCACTGCTGACTGAGAGCTACAACAACACACTAATGCTTCTTCAGACTAATACAACCAAGAGTGGTATGCACCTATATTTCAGAGAGGACACACACCCACAAACTTTTAATGCCAGGGTATTTTTTTAAGTAATAGATTATATACAGTATATTATATATTATGTCAAGTGGTATCTGAAAATGAAAATCATGAGCTCTAATTTTATTAAATAAGTGTTGCCATGTCTTTAGACAATTTTTAATTGACAACACATGGGTAAAATAAATATAAAAAACATCCACTTTGACAAAAAGTAATTCATTCATACTTTTGAGGCTTAATGTTAATTAATGTGTGATACTTAATGTTAAATTGAAGATTAAAATAATTTAAACATTTATATATTTAATATTTTTACATAAACAACAAACTGTAAGATCTTTGTTTTGATCTTCAACATAGACCCACATAATATATTTATATATACACACCGTATGTGTATATATATGCCAATATTATATCATATTAAAGTTTTTAAAAAATTCTGTTAGGCTGCTAATTTGCAACTTTATTTTTACTAGGTTGCATGATTTTGCTAGAAATATCTGGCAACCCTGAAGGTATCGGCACATATTCAAATAAATTTTCCCAATTAGAAAATATCTGCTGAATACTTATTATTGCTTGTTACTTATATTTTGCTTAAATCCTGGTGCACTAAATATCTCTAAATTGTCTAAAACATTTTTTTCAGCAACTCAGGACAGAGAAGTTTTGGCATATTTTGATTAATATTTTGAGTGACACGACAACCCAAGAATAGTGCTGGATAAGGCTTATTTTATTTTAACCCATCTTTCCATCCAATCCTGTGAGTGACCGTCCCCCTTTGCCTGATCATTCACCCCACCTTCTCCTGTCCCACACAAAGCTCTCCATTCATGCCTTCCTCTTGGTCTGCTAGTGTTACACAGTGAGCCCTGCTAAATAATACAGAAGCACAATGAGACAGTAAAGTACTGCATTAATCTTTCAGCTCCCATAACATCAAGGTAATAAAAGGTTCATAATTGTTGTGTAATGCAATAGGGCAAAAATGTTTGAAAATGTCTAGAAATATGAAGTAAGCAGACACACTATGTAGTTGTTATTAGGGTCAATGGGATGATCATGGTATCTGTGTGAAATAAAACGCATGGAAGATTTTTTTTTTTACTTTTAGGAATAAAAGTACTATGAAACTACTCTGAAACTTTTTTTTCTCTCTTCCTCTCTCACACTCAAACACAGACACACAGTGTGTTGTACTCTTACAATTGTGCAAAATAATCATACTTCAACAATATTTAAAAAAAAATTGAATAGATTATTTGTTATATCACAATCTTTAAATGTGAAGTAAAGAGGTTTATTTTAGCTAGGAGTAGAAAATTAATAAAATGAAAGTTTGCTCCTGAGTTGTGGATGAATATAAGCTAAATTACAATTTTACTTGACAAAAGGGCTGACAGAGATCTATTTAGAGTTGTATTTTTGGGGTTTAATGTATTTGAAAACATCAGAATAAAGTTTAAGTCTATTAGAATCTTTTTGTAAAAACAAAAAACAGTAAGAGCTGAGCGATGCGAGATGACATGATGCATAAACATGCATTAAGCACTTTTATTCAGCAGTCTACATGTGTTTGTTGCCTCATTACAAACATGCATGGCAAATTTCTTAATATACACGTTGAACTAACAAAAGATAGAGTTAAACAGATCATATGCCTCTTTGGGGGCACTCAATACATGTATAATCCGTTTTTACTGAATTTTGTATTCTGGCAACGAGCTGTTATGAGATACTTCATGCTACGAGGAAACAATGGTATTATTTTCATTCAGATTTTTAGGCTAAACTGTGGTGCTTGGTGATTCATAAAATGTAAACAGCTATATTTAATAATGTATTAGATCAAATGGTATCTGAAAATTAATATTATGAGCTCTAACTTTTTAAATAAGTGTTGCCATGTCTTTAGACAATTTTTAATTGAGCACACGAGTCAAAAACATCTACCACTTTGATGAAATATATCTAAAATATTTAAAAAATTGTTTTTTTTCTGTTAAGCTGCTGATTTGAAACTTTATTTTTACTAGGTTACATGACTTTTGTAGCAAGACCTGGCAACCCTGGCAACCCTGCCAATTTTCCCAGTCAGAAAATATCTGATGAATACTTGCGTTTTTATCTCTTTTTTATGCATCGTGCCTAAATCCTTGTACACCAAGTATCTCTAAAGTGTCTAAAACATTTTTTTCAGCAACTGAAGACGAAGAAGTTTTGGCAAATTTTGATTAATACTTGGAGTGACATGACAGCCCAGGGATGCTGCAAGAATAGTGCTGGGTAAGGCCTATTTTAGTCTATTGGAATATTTTTTGTGAAAAAATAAATAAAAAATAAATAAAATCACAGTAAGAGCTGAGTGATATGGCATGATGCAAAAACATGTAGTTTGTATTCTGACAATGAATTGTTATGAGATACTTCATGCTACGAGGAAACAATTTCATTATTTTCATTCTATAGCACCTTTAAACTAAACTTTTTGGGGCAAAACTGGTGCTTGGTGATTAATAAAATGTAAACAGCTACAGGCACTTTGAGTCAAAAACAAAAACAGGAGGTAAAACAAAAAGATTCCCTTGGTTCCTGATGATATAGTGGGGATATGAAGTGAAACAAATGGTCTGTGCAAGAAACTGAACTTTATTTACAATATTATTATCTTTAATTAACCTAAGGAAATGTGACTCAATTCAATCCTGAATGTAGAAGGGGTGATGTTGACTAAATGAACAGCAAATAAACTTTTTGTGGATGAACTATCTCTGTAAGTCTGAACCTGATTAAGAACCATCAATAAGACTGATGAAAAGCAGATCATCTCAAGTACTTCTGTGCTTAAGGAAGTTACATTGATGAAGACGCTGTAAATGGATTAATATGTCATTACCTTAACAGCCTGCAGCACATGATAATTGATAGGAAATGTGATTCTGCTAATCAAGGCCAGACTGTGACTGCAGGGTGAACCACAATGAACGCTTGTAATGTAATGCATACTACAAAAAGACTGTACAGACTGCACAGATCTAAAAGGTCCCAAAAATAAATTGATAAAACTAGTTCATTAGTTTTATGTATTATTTAGTTTGGTTTATACCTTTATAAAATTACTTAATCACTTACTAAATGATTATTTTTGTAAAGAATTTCTTTCTACATGTTCAAAATCATGGCATAACTTTGGTACATGAACTCTAAAATGTATGTAATCCAACATTTACTAGATAAGAACCTTGATCAGCATTGATAGTATATATATTGCCTATATGATATTGATATACCAATGTGTTTAGTTTAATTGTTCAAGGAGTAAAAAAATGACAATTAATTGTAATTATTGCAGTATTTCTGCTTTTTGATAAAATACTGCTAAATGCTCATTACGAAACTAAAAACCGAACAAACATTAAATTATTATCATATGGTCAAAAATTGTCATAAAATCACAACAAATGTATATTGTGGCCAATAACAAATGGTTACACTAATTATTATTATGTAATACTATACTGTAGAACTGAATAATCCTTTTGTTCTCGGTTCCCTTTAAAAGCGACACATACCATACCACGCATCCGCATGGCATCACTGCTTTCCCATATTGGGTGTATACAACCCCTGTCATGTAAACAAACTAGCAAAATGCATAAAATGTTTTGTGTAAACAGCCACTTTAGATCAGTAAAAAAGAGGAGTAGCTACAGTAGCTGTTCCAACACAGTTGTCAACATATGTTTTTTGACTACCTCTTGAAGTGGTCAAAAGTGGACATGCTCAAAACATTTCAAACACTTTTTACACCTGAGACCTGTTGCACAAAACGAGTTGAACTAACTCTGGGTTGCAAAGTTCTGGGTTAACAATACTAAACAAACCCAAACTGGTTAAAATAGGGCTTAGTGGTTTTACAATGCTTGATACAAATGTTATCTGTCAATTTCGGTCTTTTACTCAGAGAGTGCGATTAATTCTAGACCGCATGTAGCTTAAAGTACATGCAGCTAACGGACAATCACACAATACATGAGAGAGTCAGTTTGAAACATTTCAAACTCACAAGATAATCAGCAATTCACTTCTCTGTTGAAGATTAACAATTGATTGTCAAAAATATACAGAATTTAAACAGCTTCAAGGCAAAACAATAAAGACTGCCGATGAAGCAATTGTTAATGTTAATTGACAATTCTAAACTATTTATATATAGTGGTCCCTCTTTAATTGTGAGACTTACATTTTAAAAAAAGCCTGCAATAGGTAAAATCCGCAAAGTAGTCCGCTTAATTTTTTACAATAATAATAATAATAATAATTCCTTAAATTAATATAGCACTTTTTTTAGACACTCAAAGTGCTTTACACATTGGGGGGAATCTCCTCATCCACCACCCATGTGCAGCATTCACCTGCATGATGCAACAGCAGCCATATTGTGCCAGACCGCGGAGAGGAGATGTAGCCAATTATGATATGGCGATGGTAAGGAGGCCATAATGGACAGAGGCCAGTGGGCAAATTTTGTCCAGGATGCCAGGGTTAAACCCCTACTCTTTTTTTGAAGGACATCCTGGGATTTTTAACGACCACAGACTCAGGACCTTGGTTTAACGTCTAATCTGAAAGACAGCGCTCACTGAGCAGTATAGAGTCCCCTTCACTATATCGGGGCGTTAGGTTAGATTGATTGACAGTAGTCTACAGCCAATCAGGATGCAGAACACAATGCGCTGTAAAAAAGCATGTCAAATTGCACTAAAAAAATCAGCAAAACTGTGAAACCATGAAAGGTGAATTGCGTTATAGTGAGGGACCACTGTATATAATATTTAAATACAAGTATAATTTTAATTGATATAATAGAAATTACTTATTAGCAACAAAAGTGTAATTTTTGTGTAAATTGCATTATTTTGGAGCAAAAATTATGCTTTAGTGAATTGGGAGTAGTTTTATTGCATCAGATATAAATGTCTTACTCAGAGCTGATTGGTGCAGTTTGAGATTGTTATCTCTAACCCAGAATAAAACCTGTTCCTGAGAAGATTAGCCATGTTACCGTGGTGAAGTAACACAATTAAAACCAACCCACTTCTTGAGTCCTAAAACTCAGAATATGCTCAAACTAAATGGGAACTTACCTGCGTTAAAAACTGGCTTTGTACAACAGGACTCTAGATTTAGCGTAATCCACTTGTGACTGGATTGATGAAACAGCCTAGATGTATTTTTAGTGAATGAAGTGTAGTCTGTGACTCACCTTGTGCGAGTAATGTGGGTCGACAATGCGTGCCAGGCCGAAGTCTCCGATCTTCAGCAGCATTTGCTCGGTGTTGATAAAGATGTTCGCTGGCTTCAGGTCACGGTGCAGCACGTTGGCCGAGTGGATAAACTTGAGCCCACGAAGCAGCTGATAAAAGAGCAGGGTGGCATGTTCTGCTGGTAACGGCCCTTGCTCGAGTAGTCGTGCCAAGTCAGTCTCCATACACTCTTGCACTATGTATATTGCCGCCACATGAGTCAAGTCCCGTGGCAAAGGGTGACCAGACGAGCCCAACACGTCATACACCCGGACCACGTTTTCATGCTGAAGCCGGCGGGTGATCTTCACCTCCCTCAGAGCGTGTTTTACACTGACGGCATCTCGCATTACCAGCTTTTTCACTGCCACACGAAGGCCGCTGCGCCTGTCCAGTGCAGAAAGTACAAGACCGGATGCTCCTGTGCCCAGAGGACGCAGATCCTGGTACTGTGCTCCCAGGTCAAAGCCATACCGGAATGGGGATGTGTTGTGCCAGGCCATTTCTTAGAGAGGAGAAATCGTGCATTGCCTGTGAGAGGCTGTAGAGAGTGAGGAGAATAATTTCAATTCAGTAAACTCTGATTATAATGTATACTGTAGATCAGTGTTTCTCAACCACGTTCCTGAAAGACCACCAGCTCTGCACATTTTCCATGTCTCCTTAACCAAACATACTGTACCTGATTCAGATCATCTGCTCATTAGCAGAGACTTAGGGTGCTTTCACACTTGGTTCAATTGCCTGGACCGTACCCAAGTTCGATTGTCCCCCCTTGCCACCTTCTCGGTTGGTTTGTGTTCACACTGTCTTTTTTCCTTCTGAACCCCGGTACGCTTGTGTCATAGAGCTGCTGCTTTGTTTACGGCTGTTGCTAGGTGACAGTCACGAAAGCAAAGCGGCAAAATGGAGACTTCCGCACATCGCGGTCGATTTGCTTTTACTGAATCATAAGTTTTGGACATACAGAAAGCGACTCGCGTCTGTCTGCTGCAAAAATATTATAAACATTCAGAACATCACACAGTGTCTGCAGAAGCTGTTTCTGGAGGAGACAAGCAGACATCACTGTGTATCACTGTGCTTGGCTCAGTCCCGCTAAAGGTACAATACGTGGCACACACACACACACACACACACACACACACACACACACACACACACACACACACACACACACACACACGAATGAACGTTGTGAAAACGATAGTTTGTTGTACAGTTGCCGGTTCACTTCCGCTATTTGGTACGATTGCATTCATACCAGAAGTGAACCGTACCAGAGTTCGCACGAACCGTACCCCAGACCACCTCTTTCAGGCGGACTCGGGTACGGTTCACAGGTGTGCACCCGAGTTCAGAAGACACGTTCACACTAGCTAAACGTACCGTACTATGACGTCAAACGAACCCGGGTGCGGACCAAAAGTGCTAGTGTGAAAGCACCCTTAAAGACCTGTAATCAGTATGACAGACAAAGGTGACATCTAAAACATGCAGTGTTAGTGGTCCTCCATAATCGTGGTTGAGAAACACTGCTGTAGATTACACAAAAATAAAAATATGCATCAGCAGAACATTAAAGAGGACTAAAACTGTGGTCCTTGGTGTTTCAAAAAATTAAGTCAACAGCTACTGGTACTTATACATTCAAACAAAAACAAAAAAACATATACAGGCAAAACTAAATACCAGTGGTTTCTGATTATACAAGCATTGGAATATGGTCCTCAGAGTGTTTATAATGGTCTGCTTTTTCACATAATGCTGTATGCGCAAACACACATAACTGGAAGCGGTTTGATAACAACTTTTTAATATCTGCAGCATCCAGGAGTTGTATACATACCATTTTGATGGAAAAACAAAACACATATTGGATGCCTTGAGAGCTAATAAATTAACAGAAAAATCTTCATTTTTTGGGTGAGCTATCTGTTTAACACTTTTCATACATTCATTCATTTTCCTTTGGCTTAGTCCTTTATTTTTCAGGGATCACCACAGCGAAATGAACCGCCAACTATTCCAGCATATGTTTTACTCAGCGAATGCCCTTCCAGCCGCAACCAAGTACTGGGAAACACCCATTCACATTCACACACAAACTCATACACTATGGCCAATTTTGTTTACCCAATTCACCCATACCGCATGTCATTGGACTGTGGGGGAGACCGGAGCACCCGGAGGAAACCCACGCAAACACGGAGAGAACATCCAAACTCCACACAGAAATGCCAACTGACCCAGCCGGGACTCAAACCAGCGATCTTCTGTGAGGCGACAGTGCTAATCAATGAGCCACCATGCTGCCCCACTTCTCACACAATATAGCAAAAATAAACATTAGAACATGATTTTTAAAAACATTTTTTACATTGCTCATGCAGTAGAACATGGCAAAATAACATGCCATACTGGAGATTGAACTGCTTGAACCAATAAAATTATATACCTTCAAATGCAAATACCCTTAAAAGGTACCCAATATAACCATATACATTTGTTTACTACACGGATTTTATAGGATTTATGCAAAAAATGTTTTTCTCACTTAGAAATTTTGTCTTGCTTCTAGTCCAAATAGCTACATTTCAAAGTGAAAACAACAAGATTATTTTAATTCCCACATTTGCAAATAATTTTACTTGTTTTAAAGAAAAAAAATAATTATTCTGAAGTTGATTACAAAACAATATTTTTCTTGATATAGATACATTTTTTATATATATTTTATCTATTAGAAACGGGTGTCACGGTGGCACAGTGAGAATCACAATCGCCTAACAGTAAGAAGGTTGCTGGTTTGAGCCCCGGCTGGGTCAGTTGGCATTTCTGTGTGGAGTTTGCATGTTCTCCCCGTGTTCGTGTGGGTTTCCTCCGGGTGAATTGAATAAGCTAAATTGGCCGTAGTGTATGTGGTGTGAATGCAAGAGTGTATGGGTGTTTCCCAGTGTTGGCTTGCAACTAGAAGGGCATCTGCCGCGTAAAACATATGCTGGATAAGTTGGCGGTTCATTCCGCTGTCACGACCCGTGATTAATAAAGGGACTAAGCCGAAAAGAAAATGAATGAATGAATATAATAGAAACGAGACAAAGTAAAAACAGTTTCTGTACCTGTATAATGTTAGACTCCCCAGAAAGTGCTTTTCAATTTTGCAATATTATTTTGCAGTATTCATATTGCAATATTTAATCGTAGAAAAATACAGTAACACATTATCAGATTTTTCCAATATCATGCAGCCCTACTAGCTAACAAGCTATAAATATACTGAAGTGCAGAGTTTTTTTATAACTTGCAATTCAAACTGCAGCTGCATAAAACTAAATTTAAAGTCAGCATGAAACAGAAGCTGCAATAATCTTTTCTTTCCTGTTGCAATGTAAAAAAGGAAGGCAGGTGCAGGGTGGGTTGATCATCAAGAATTATTGGATAGTTATAGCTTAATATTGATCTTATGTGAGTGACAGAACATTCCAGTAAACGCGTTGTCAGAAAATATAAGAGCTGCCGCTGCAGGGGAAGTAAATCCTATTAAAGATTATAAGAGCATAGATAAATCATTTAGAACAAATGCTGCAATAGCCTATAAAAAATAAGAAGTGCCTGCTTTGATTTCGCGGTGACTTTAACACTTCGTCCTGAAGATAGAGATCTTAAATCTCACACTTGCATACTCTCAAAGCAATGGGGGCACAGTACTGGGTGGAATACAACTCACCACCCAAGTACAGGGCAAGTGTTTCCATAGCAACATGCCACTGTCAGCCAGTGCCTGCTGCACACAGCAAACACTCTGAAACGAAGTCTCAGAGGATTTGTCTCTACCCCAAAAAAAAACTCCATGTTCAATTCAAATTGAATAGAACTCCTGCACTGGAGCTGGAGGTTTTCTTGTGATGTTCGATGTGAACATTTGCAGCAGGTTCTTTAAACGTGGCTGCTTTCATGTATAATCTAAGAGCTTTCACTTGCCGTCTCCGGCTCCAGGCTGTCCTGAACCCTCCATGCTCCTCTGGCAGATATGTGTCATGCTTCTCATGTGCTCCCTTCAGTGGAGAGAAAGAGAAAGAGAGAGAGAGAGAGAGAGAGCAGATGTATAATTAGACACTGATCACTAATATAATACAGTACAGACAAGTGCAGTTCAGAAATAGGAACAATACATTTTATAGTTTAATTTCTTAAATGTTTTAGCAATATGGTTGCCTACAATATTAAATAAATAACTGGCAAGAAAGCAAATAGTGTTATTCCACTAGTCTGATGTGATTAATATGTCATTTGTGGTCAAATTTAGTTCTTAAAGGTTAACTTGTTCATTTTTATTTACATTATTTGGCTCTTATTCAATAGAGTGCAACAGTGCCCACACACCTGTAGGCCCTGAAGTATTTTCTATTTATGTTTTATCGCCATGGAAATTAAAAGTAAAAATGTATGTTAAACCCATGAATAAAAATCTGAGGCAAATCAAAATATTACAAACTTTGATTTGAAGAAAAAGATGCAAGACTGTGTACTTAAAGGGATAGTTTTCCAAAAGAAAATGAAAATTCTATCATCATTTACTCACCCTTTACTTGTTTAACCAGTTTAACTTATTTTTGTTAGTTTATTCTTTTATGAAATATAAAAAATATTTTAAAAAATGTCAGAAACATGTAACCATTATATTTAATTTTCTTCTTCTATAGAAGTTAATGGTTACATGATTTCAACATTCTTCAATATAAGAGCTCAGATAATTGATTATGGTGGTCATCTATATATGCATGCAGCTGCTACTCTACTCAAAAATCTAGATTCTGTTTATCATGCAGCAATATGCTTCGTCACAGGTACAGATTCCCAGACGCATCACTATATTTTGTACAGTTCCTTAGATTGGTTTTCTTTATATCAAAGGAGAAAATTACATTTGTACTTATTTACTTTAGAGGCTCTGGTATGGTAAACTACCATCCTATCTTTCTAATTTGCTAACATTTCACATAAATAACCAACCCACTAGATTTGGTTCCTGTATTCGCTTAACAGTCCCAAGTGTATTGTCAGAACTTGGCAAACGTGTCCTAGGGCTTGGAATGATCTGCAAAATCAGCTTAATCTTGACACACTTCCGACTCTGAGTACCTTTAAACATCTTCTGTATACCCGGAGGATGCCTGTAATTGTTTTTTATGATCTGATCTTTTTTTATGAATGGTGATTTTGTAATTTTGTGGTATTGTTTCTGTGATTTTTGTGTAAAACTTTATGTGCTGCCTGCCATAATCTCCTGGCTAAATAAAGGAAATAATAATAATAATAATAATAATAATAATAATAATAATAATAATAATAATAATAATAATAATAAAATTAAAAAATTTTAAGTGCCATGTGAAATTTCCATCAAAAATGAACATTTTTCTCAGCCTCCTTTGTTTATGTTGAGATATTTTACTTTAAAGACCATAGAAAGGACTTATTATTTGTCATAAAAGTGATATTACTGAACATACCCACCAGAGCCTGATAAAAACGCTCATTTTAGAAGAAAATTTCAGACGGCATTTAGAGGTTTTTGCATCTGAACCCTTCATATCTTCTTTTGCATTCAACAGAAAAAACTAAAGAGTAAAAAAAATGGTTACACTATTTTCATTTTGAGTGAACTTCAATGGCTTTAATGGGGAAAGGTTCTACAATTCCATAAAGCATTGTGAATGGCGTAATGAAAGTACATATGACAGAGAAAAAAAAAAAGATTAATTTAAAGTTGTTGGTTTAAACTAGTCACTTTTTTGCAATGCAGAAATAATCTATTTTCTGACTGTTTTATGACTTTGGACCATTTGCCTATGAGGGAAATTACCAGCAAAAACAAACAGCAGTAAATGGTCAAAAAAAAATATCAAACTACTTTGCGCTACAGACAGTTCTTTTTATGACTGAACATTAATATGTGCTCAGCATAATAAAGTACACCCCATTTTGAAAATGAATATTTCTATCTATTTCTCAGTGAATATAGGCAATGCATTTTGGTGCATTTAAACAAAACAGCTTTATTAAACAGATATTTTTAGTTAATATTTTAGTCACCAAACATATTTAGAAATTGAAAGATAATAGAATTAAATTCAAGCAAAATATTGCAAAAAAAAAAAAGGAAAACCTACAAAATTTCAACTAAATTTTTCAATTTTTTTGCTTCTCTTGATTTTTCCTCTTTTTAAAATTTGTATTTAATATTTTTCTATAACATATCAATTTGGGTGTACTAGTTTTTGGACCATTATCGCAATTTATGTTGTTAGACAAGCTCCAGATTTGGCTTCAGTACAGACTAATGTATGCTATGCAGTATGCACAAATATAATATTGTATAGCTTCCTATTAAAAATATGAATTTAAAAGATAGATTTGTGAGGGGTGTACTTATATATGCTGAGCACTGTATATTACAAGTTTGCAACATCAATTCATTAAGTAGTATGAGTAGTATAAATGAAATTCAAGTATACTACATCCACCACGTAGCCATTATCATTTGGCCTACATAAATTCTGTTCTGGTCTCCTGGGACAGTATCTTTGTCTATTGAATGCAAACCCTGGTGAAAGTAGTAGGTTATCCAGCTTCTTCTCTCATACTGTTTTTTTGAATACTATGATATTACACAACTCACGTTTTACTTATTTATTGTATATGATTAAATACATGTCAGACAAAGCCTATTTTTTCCTCATATGTCACACAACATACGCATCACTAAATGTTAGTTTATTTAGCTTTAATGCACGTTTATGCTTTTAAAGTGCCTTAAACACTAGATTAAAATAAACTTAACATTATAGGTAGCAATAACTCATCAACAACATGACACCATGGGTCACGTGATGTAAACATGGTGATACCCATGAACGGACAGACCCCTTCCTGTGGAATAAAACAGCTTTTTGTGGATCACTGATTACATTACTGTATACTAATACAGTCTAATCAATAATTCTCGTATGTTGTTGTTGTTGTTTTTTTACGAAAGTCACGTTTATTTTGCGTACTTTTAAGCAAGTAAAAATACCGAGAGTGCAGAAGAATCTAGCACAAACCGATGGACCACCAGACTAGTGTGAGCCAAACTTTATAAATAATGCATATGACTATGGCGCTGACCGTGCAAGCGGATGCAATTTATTGTCGAACGTAAGAACAGAATGCAGCCTTATACTTTTTACGCGTAACGTAAAATAAGAAACACGGAGAACTTGTTAAGCCTGAAGACGAAGGAAAGAAAGCACACATGAAGCGGTGGGTCCAGCTGAGCACACAATAGCCAGCGCTGCATTCATTCGCCTTTGTGTGACAAACAGTAACGCCTGTATTTGCTTCAGAAATTGAGCGGATACATAGACAACCCCAAACGCAATGCATGACAGCAGTTTCACACGCAAGTCTATTTTTAAGTGACAAAAGAGCTTATAAGCGTATGAAACAGAATATAAATTCAGATTTTGACAACACTATCTTCTTATCTTCCGGCCCATCCGCGGAGAAAACTACAAAGGCAGCGATGCTCCTGGATCTCTTACCGTCGCCCGCCTTTGTCAGCTGCTCCACGGGCTGCTCTATTTGTGTTGGAAAGAAGACAAATGAACATAGTTTTCCGTCGGGAAAGTCGTGTTTTCGTAGTTGAGAGTTTGTTATTGAATCTTGGCACCGGTGCAGTCCGGTGAATGGAGGTTCTAGTCTCAGTTTGCTGCTGCCGTGAGGAATTTTCCGTGTGTGTTAGTGGAGAATAATAGTAGATCTTACCGGCGATAGAGTCACCGGGAGGAACCGCGGAGAGAGCTTTCCTTTGAGAGACACTGCATTTCTTCGGCTCCCGGTGTCCCTCTTCTAGTGTGGAGCTACAAGCTTTTCTTTGGCAAAACTCGCTGGTGCCCCCTTGATGACGTCACGCCCTCCCCATCCATCAGACGGTGATCCTGACACCTGCGCGCTCGTGCAGGACAAACACATGATGGGCCGTGAGTGGCAGCAGGTCTGCTGGTGCTCTTAACTGCTCTGGGCATCTGGTTTTGACACGCGAAGTGATTAACTTCACAAATACACTCGATAATATACTTAAAACACAGACACACACATTTTGAATTTTCTTTTGTAGGTTTCCACATAAAAACAAGTATAATATTGTATTTAGGCCTATAATAGCCTATAGTGTGTTTATAAACCATATTGTAATGTTATGCTGTATGTAGTGTTTACATAATTTTGTTAATCAATGCTGAAGTGTATATGCTACAGTGAACTGATAAATACTGTAGTCTACTTTAGATTTTACTACAGTAAACTGTGGTATATTGTAGTCGTATAATACACCTTAAATGTGTAGAATACTACAGGATTTGGTAATTTACTTTTATTATTACAGTTGGTGCACAGCAACAACAGAATTACCACAACATATTAATGTAAGTATTTACTAGTTTAGTTCAACTTTACTATAAATGATTAAAATGTAGGCTATTTTTTTTCCATGGGCAGATTCAAATGAAAGTTTGCTTACAAAAGAACAATTTTATGATCAGTATCATTTTTGTAAGATGTTCATATGAAAGTTTGTACAGTTGGTCAAAATTATTAGCCCCCCTTTGATTTTTTTTCTTCCTTTTTTTAATATTTGCCAAATGATGTTTAACAGAGCAAAGATATTTTCACAATATGTTTGATAATATATTTTCTTCTGGAGAAAGTCCATTTAACTTAAGCTATAGTTTTTTTTTATTGTCTACAGAACAAACCATTGTTACACAATAACTTGCCTAATAACCCTAACCTGCCTAGTTAACCTAATTAACCTTGTTAAACCTTTAAATATCACTTTATATATATGCGCAAACCTTAGAATGTTCAGCAGCCCTAAAAAAAAAAAATAATTATTTGTATACATTTATTTTACAATCATCATTAATTTTGTTGCCTTAACATTAAGCTTGTTTGATATTAAAAATAAAACTAGAAATGTATTTTTAAAAATAAAGTATGCTAATGAAAAGCAGTACATGTAATTTCACATAAATATTGTAATACTCAACGTAAAATAGTATATACATTTGAAGAGTTTAGATGCAAAAACCTCTAAATGCAGTCTGAAATTTTCCTCTAAAATTTGTATTTTAGTATTAAAATTAGTATTAGTACATTAAGAATAAGTAATTTTCCCGGTCTTTAAAGTAAAATAACTCAACATAAACAAAGGAGGAGAAAAAGGTTTATTTTCAATAGAAATTTCAGACAGCACAGTTTTTGCATCTGAACTCTTTGTTTATTTTCTAATAATTCAAAGACCTGCCTATCATCAATATTACTTTTTTTTTATATATATATATATATATATATATATATATATATATATATATATATATATATATATATATCAAGGTCACTGTTTAGTACTGTTTGACGTTACCAATAGAAGTAATCATGAATATGCTTAAGTAGTTTAATTAGTTACATTTTGAAGCACAGCATAAAATGAGAATTTTTTTCTCATTTCTCAATGTTTATTTAAAAACATTCCTTGCAGCCATAGCAAGAGAAATTGATCATTTCAAATCTGTGATTTGTTGAATTTTTTAATGTCACTAACTCATTCAAAAAACCCAGTAAGGCTGGTCACCCACGAAGGACAAATGCACAAGAAGACATGACAATGTTGAGAATCTAAAGGGCAATTGATTCATCAGTGATTGGACACATTGTTCATTGTTAAACATAGGGAAATACTGAACCCAAAAACTCCTTCAGAAACATAAAGTTCCATGCGTTCATCATTCATTTAGCCAGCTTTTTGAAGCTAAAAGCATTGAAATAATGAAATGGCCAGCCCATAGTCCTGACTCAAACATGATAGAACATTTTTGGAAAATCCTTGGCGAAAAATTGAGGTCCAAGAAACCGCTACAGTCAGTAAACTATGAAAGAGACCAAAGAAGAGCAGATCAATATCATAGCAGAGCAGTGTAAGAGACTATTATGTCCTGTGAGAGACCTCCAAGCACAATAACTATAAAGATAAGGATAAAGACAACGTTCTAAAAATTGTTCTGAATGTAAAACAACAGATCATTTAAAGCAAGGTCCTCACCCCGTACTCATTTTTGAATACTGTAACCTCCAGAACATTTATTTGTAACCTTTCTTTGTTTCTCACAAATTACAGTTCACAACTCTAGTCACTGCATTTTCCACACACATACAAATTTTTGCTGTTGTTGAAGTGCCTTTGTTTTTTGCAAAACACTGTTCAACTATTTGAGTATTACCTTGTACTTCAAGCATGGGTGAACTATGTATCAGAAGAGTTTTCCATTGTACCTGGTAACTGTTTATCATTTTAACATGGTGAAGTGAACAGAAATGTCATGTCAGCCTATGAATAAAGTCTCCCAGAGCTTAGCTTCTCTGTTTTGTACTCACACAGATTCTCAGTCTTCTCGTCCTCATTCTGTTAATGCGCCTTCAACTCTTCTGTGATAAATGTTTAGAGACTGTCCACTGCTAACAGAAAGTGCAGCGGTTCCTGGAAATAAGAGAGCAGCTCGGAGATGCAAAGATGCAGTATCTCTGGATTTCTCAGCAGGAGAGACTGTGGTGTGTTTTTGGCTGCCCTCCAAATGCCTCATCCCGGCTGAGGTCAGGTTACCAAGCCGAGGACTCACTGCGAGAGGAGGAAATTAGATAAATCTACATTTCCTCTATCCAAATAACACCTGAGTCAGCGCTCAGAGAGAGAGAGAGATAATTTAAAATATTAAATATAGTGTTTATTATAATATATATTTTTTATTTAATATTAATTATTTATTCTATTTTTTATTATATTTATCTATTTATCTATTTATCTATTATCTATTTTTTTATTTATTCTATGTTATATGCTTTTATATCATTACTACTATGTAGCCATTTTTTGTTTTTCGTACACCTTATATCATATAGACACAAATGTTTCAGCTAGTTTATGTTTTTAAGATTTTACCCAAAGCTATACGTTAGTTATTTTCTAAATTATGCAATGAGTTGTCTGTTCTTCATAATTTATACAGTAATTCAATTAAACATAATTTAATATCACTAGAAGCTTTTATTATTATTATTATTTTATTATTATTATTATAACATTTTAAGAGTACAAAAATGTACATGCTAGGGGGTAAGTATAAATCAAATACAAATATACAGTATGTACATATGTAGTAATCAAATAAATACATTAGAATTCACAATGTTTTAAAGTGCGTATGGCTTTCTTATTTAGAGTCTCTGATACTACTAATATATAAGTATAATTCAGTCATCAATACCTTAAAATTTGGTTTCTTATGAGTAAATTTACATTTATTAATGTAAAATTTTGTTAGCAAAATAAATAAATTAAATAAAAACAATATTCTCTTGACTAGGGTACATAGTAAAGCCAAAAAGTACACTTTCCCACATCAAAAAAAGAGGTTTAGAACACTGAAAAATGTTATTAATACATTTTAGCACCTCACCCCATAAGTTGACTGACTATGCACAATGCCAAAATAAGTGTAAAGCAGTCTTCTAATATTCATTAAAAATACAATTCACATCAATTCCATTTTTTTATTTTTGTAAATAATGTTTTGCTGGATAAAATATGTGGAGAAGTTTATAGGATATTTCTTTAATTTTATTTCTAACATGATATTTCTGTGGTAACAGCCAACACTTTTTTCTAGCCAGTAGAAGCTTTTATGCCATGTAAACTAAACTCGGCCGCCATAATACAGTGTATGTGTCCTCTGAGGACCAGGGGGGGCCAAGTAGGAGCACTCACTCTGGTCTCCCGGGCCCTGCGATTGGTTGGGGAAATTCCAAATTGAACCAAAACAAACCATTACAATTGGCTTAAGATTGGCAAGCAAAATTCGAGACATTGCAACCTGCAAAACCTGTGAACTTAAAAGAAAAAAGTGTCCTCTGATTGCAAGGTTGCAGTGACCTCTAATGGATAAAATTGTACATTACATAGAATCTGACACTTGTGATCACATGTAACCCTCACCTTGTATTCAACATCTGAATATTTTTATTTGCATTCTTAAAGGAACATTTTAAAAGTTTTCACTGCTTTAGATGCTACAGACCCTTATTTATGATAATGATTTTACGAGGTGTCCCAGTCCTAAATATTGAAACACATTTACACTGAAAAACATAATGTCTGCAAAATTGTTGCAAACTATTTATATGGGTTGAATTTTAACAAGCAAATTACATTTAGTAATGTTCAACTTAATTTGTTTGTTTAAATTCACCCCAAATAAATTGTTTACAACCGCTTAAAAAATTAGCAAATCCAATGAATCATCTTTGAATCAGTTTTTCAGTGTATGCTGTTTTATAATTATTGAATTTATTTAATTTAATGTGTTTTTTTTATATATAAATTCAAGTTTTTTTTATTGTTTTCTTCTGGTTGCATGATTTTAAAAAACGCATATTACAAATGGTCACTGGTAGGCCTACTAAATGTAAAGCCAGGATGTGGTTAAATGGACAAAAGTACAATATTATAAAAAGAACTGGTGAGTAATTTTAATTTGTGAACCAAGACATCGTCACATCTTCCCACACTGGGATACATACAGGGAGCCCTGCTTTGTCATTATGTATTGTATAAAGTAAATGTTCATACGAAGCTGTTTTAGTCATTATATTGACCCATTCTTTTAACTCTGGAATTTTGGGAGTTTTTCAGTGTTTTAGGATGACTCTAGCCATCACTGAAACCCCCACTATGATCACTGTAAGCTCTCCTTTTGTACTATTTGGCATCTGTTCCCTATCTCCCAGTAAGCATAACCATGGTGACAGTGGTATTAATGTGTCAAGCCATTTACTCAAAATATTTAGGGTTTGGTGCCAAAAAGGCTGAAATAGTGAACAGTCCCGAATACAATGAATAAATGTGCCTCTTTCTTTTTGACATTTTCAACAAACATTATTACTTGCTAAACCAATTAATTTAATGTGTTTAATATATACACCAGGCCCGTAGCCAGCCTATTGAAAGGCGATTCTTTCTTCTGAAAAAAAGAACTTTTTTTGCAGTTATTTGCCTCATTTTTCTGTTCAATTGTGCATTTTAGTGACATTTTAAGCACTAATCTTTGCTGAATCAGCTTGTCGGATGGTGATTATAACCACACTTTTTTTTGATGCACCAAAAATGTTTCCTACAATTTCGTTAAAGTGCTCACCATACTATTATACTACAAAGTCTTTATTTACAAATTTGGATTCAAACTGTAAATTAATCCACTTTTATAAATATTGTTATGAGATTAGCATTTTAAATAAAAAACAAATAAAGAAATATGAAAAAAAAGACTTATTTTTAAATACAAATTTATTATCATTTATCATTAAAATTAAATAGGAATCTGGTAAAACTTATTTTAAAATAAAAACTGTAGCCTATGGGCTAATAAAAACTTGCCAGTTCATTCAACTTTCCTCAGTCACAGTTTGGCCTCTTGAATAATTAAAAATTAAATATTTCTTAAAGCCTTCTTATATCTATAATTTTCACAATTTATGATGGCAGAGCAGTCAAAAATGGTGTAGATGAGCTCATATAGTGGTCAAATTTTGGACTTTGCCTGGCTATGAGGCTATACTGTACACTACAGGTCAAAAGTTTGGGGGTCAGTAGGACTTTGAAATGTTTTATGATAAGCTTCTCCTGCTCACCAAGGCTGCATTTATTTCATCAAAAATACAGTACAAAATTGTAAAATTGTGAAATGTTATAAATAACTTTAAAAGTAGTTTATGATTTAATTTAATAATTTATTCCAGTGATTTTAGAGATAAATTTTCAGCTGCATTACCCCAGTCCTCAGTCACGTGATCCTTTAGAAATCACTCTAATATTACTATTATTATTGTTATTATTAACGGTAATAGTAATTAAAAAACAATGATGATGGGAGTAATAAGTTAAGTATTACTATTTGGAAGTATTTGACTTTTTTAAACTACTGTACATACCCATTATGTAGTATTACATTATTGTAGTTATATTTTCTTGATTAATTTCAAGTAAATTTTCCCCACAAATCAGAAATGTTAATGTTATTTACATTAAAAACAGGGCCAACAGCGAATTTTGATCATAAGTCAGTTCACAGTGTGCTTTCGAAAGCGATATCTTCACAAATGTGTCAGCAAAAGACAGATATCAACTAAAGTCAACGCCTTCAATTTATCTACATTCACATGAGTATTTCCACAGAAACTGGTTGAGCAGTCATTTAAGGATATCTATTTCCATGCATATACAGTTGAAGTCAGAATTATTAGCCCCCCTTTGAATTTATTTTTCTTTTTAAAATATTTCCCAAATGATGTTTCACAGAGCAAGGACATTTTCAGAGTATGTCTGATAATATTTGTTCTAAGGACTAAGCCAAATAGAAAATGAACGAATGAATGATTAGCCCCTTTAAGCTATATTTTCTTCGATAGTCTACAGAACAAACCATCATTATACAATAACTTGCCTAATTACCCTAACCTGCCTAGTTAACCTAATTAACCTAGTTAAGCCTTTAAATGCCACTTTAAGCTGTATAGAAGTGTCTTGAAAAATATCTAGTAATATTATTTACTGTCATCATGGCAAAGATAAAATAAATCAGTTACTAGAAATGAGTTTTTAAAACTATTATGTTTAGAAATGTGTTGAAAAAAAATCTGTCAGTTAAACAGAAATTGGGGGGGGAAATAAACAGGAGGGGCTAATAATTCAAGGGGGCTAATAATTCTGACTTGAACTGTATGTGTGTGTGTGTATATATATATGAGTTCGTGTAGTTTTTTTCATGTTTTAAAGACAATTATTCTGTTCATCAAGGCAGCATTTATTAAATGTAAAAGAATTGTTTAACATTTATTCAAATTTTAAAAAAACTGAAAAAATACATTCAATACTTTTTGTATGTACTTTCAAGTGAAATTATTACGCCAGTCATTATTGCTTTTATTACTATTACCATTAATAATAAATATAATAATGAAAATTAGAGTGATTTCTGAAGGATCATGTAACTCTGAAGACTGGAGTAATGAAGCTGAAAATTCATCTTTAAAATCACTGGAATAAATTAATAAATTCAAAGATAAACTACTCTTGAACAGATTTTTTTACAGTGCAATAACATTTCACAATTTTACTGTTTGTACTGCATTTTTGATGAAATAAATGTAGCCTTGGTGAGCAGGAGAAGCTTATTATAAAACATTTTTAAAATCCTACTGACCCCAAACGTTTGACCGCTAGTGAATGTGTGTGTGTGTGTGTTATTTTACAATTACATTTTGGATGATTTATTTGAATACATGTTCACCATAATTATCAAAATAACTTTATAATTAGTCCAATTATATTATTGATATTACCTATTTATATTTGTTTCAGTATAATGTATGTGGGCTTGAATTGATGCCAAGCAGTAATTTGGGAATAATTACCAACATGCATTTTAGTAATCTTCAAAAGAAGAAGAAAAACAAAATCACTTAGAGCAATTTATTTCTATAATTTAATATCCTTCTGTTTGAACCATTTTATGTAATATAATAAACAGACAACAGTATGACAGATATCATGTAGACCGCAGCAGCAAGAAAAAAAAACACACAAACACATAAAATCCTTAAAACATCTTTCAACTCTAAAGTTTGACCTATACATTTGAAATATTTGGTGAAGCGCCGCTGTAGTAACATTTCCTAAAACCTTGTGCAGTAAATATAAATACAGTATTTGGTATTTATCTGGCAGGAAAACATCAACCATCAAAGAACATCATATCGTTTTTCAGGCCTCTTTCTAATCTAATAATGCTCAGTATTTCTGACCAAACACAACTTCAGCTTGCGTTTGGCATTCAAAGCAAATGGCAATAAAAGTAACTGAGTGAGTGTGTGTCAGCCCTGTTGTTGATGGTGCCAGTGAGGCTGTGTTTAGCTGCACAGTACAGAGAATGTAGGGACTCTCTGAACAGAGAAAAAGATGGATTCAGGAGACTTCGATCACGCGTACAGAGGTTGATACTCGTTCTTCTTGCTCTTGCAGGTGATCACGCAGACGCTGAGCATCCCAAAAAACTGAAAAACACACAAAACGAGCTGTTGAAGATTTACTGACTGATAAATAAGGATGAAGAGGATAAATGAGTTAAATGTGCTGATGTACCTTTATGATGGCGAAACCCAGGATGACCAACATTGCATAACTAAGGACATCTTGAAGCACCTGCTCCAGTTTAGCTTCACACCCCTGGGGAAACAACATGTCTTTGTTTTTGTTTTTTTGTCCATGAAACACATTTTGGTTGTTATTGTCAAAAAAAAAAAAAAAAAAAAAAAAAAAAAAAAAATGACAAAAGTTTATATTCATACAGTTGAAGTCAGAATTATTGGCCCCCCTTTGAATTTTTTTCTTTTTTAAAATATTTCCCAAATGATGTTTAACAGAGCAAGGAAATTTTCACAGTATGTCTGATAATATTTTTATTTAATAGTCTTATTTGTTTTATTTCGGCTAAAATAAAAACAGTTTTTAATGTTTTAAAAACCATTTTAGAGTCAAAATTATTAGCCACTTTAAGCTATATTTTTTTGATAGTATACAGAACAAACCATCCTTATACAATAACTTGCCTAATTACCCTAACCTGCCTAGTTAACCTAGTAAAGCCTTTATATGTCACTTTAAGCTGTATAGAAGTGTCTTGAAAAATATCTAGTAAAATATTATTTACTGTCATCATGGCAAAGATCAAATAAATCAGTTATTAGAAATGAGTTATTAAAACTATTATGTTTAGAAATGTGTTGAAAAAAATCTTCTCTCCGTTAAACAGAAATTGGGGGAAAAAATAAACAGGGGGCTATTAATTCTGACTTCAACTGTATATTATTTATAAAGGAGCTGAATCAACACAACTATTCAGTTTTTCAGGGCACAATTTAATCGTTTTATGTTCAATCCACCATTTGCAACAAATAAATAAATAAAAAATGAAGTTAACTTAATGTATTTGTGTTGGGACAACATGAAGGAATTGTTTGGAACCCAGAATTTTTACACATACATACAAAAGCATTTGTGTGTGTGTATATATATATATATATATATATATATATATATATATATATATATATATATATATATATATATATATATATATATATATATATATATATATATATATAAATATATATATATATATATATATATATATATATATATATATATATATATATATAATGTTGGTTAAGTTTGAAGAACAACAAAATAAATAAATAAATAATAATAATAATAATAATAATAATAATAATAATAATAAAAGTACAAATATTAAAATGAAAACAAATATTATACAAAAGACAAAATGAAAAACTTTAACACAAATTTCCAATAAAGTTTGAGGTTTAAGTACTACAATTACAAAAAAAGCTACATAGGAATTAAAAAACAGATAAGAAACTAATTATTAATTAAATTATGAACTATAATTAAGATTTAAGTACTAAAATCAGAAAAATAGACTGCCAAATTAAATACACTTTATAAAGCTAAAAAAGGTTCTAAAATTACAATGAAATTAAAACTTAATATAAAAATATGTTAAATTATTTTTAAAAATTAGGTTAGAGTTCGAAGTGTTACCCAATAATGTAAACTTAAACAAAGATTTATTTATATAAAACATTAGATGAAAACAAACAAATAATAAACATTGAAAGAAGTTTGAGTTTGAAGTACTCAAATTAAAACTAATAAAGGCATGAGGAAATAAAGAAAACAATACTGAACTTCATAGAAATTAAATAGACAACAGAAAAAAAATAACACTGTTTACTGAATACAATGGCATTCATTATCATAAACGAGTCAGTTTTTCCACTCAAACCTGTGTGTTCAGCAGATCTGGCTGGGAGAGCTGACCAGTGCACTGCGTCATGTTCGCTTTACAGCAGGAATGAGGCACAGTGTTGTTATGTTGGGCAAACCATGGTATTGAAGTCCAGTCGGTCATGTTTTTCACACCACAGCACTCCAACTGGAAATGTAAAAGTGGACACAGTGATTTAAAAAGACATTGACATTGTGTCTGTCATTTTCTGAGTTACCAGAAAAAGATTGCAATGAATGATATGAAGCTTTACCTGAGACTGCAAGTAATCCACTGCATGAGTTTCACTGTTCAGACCATCATACTTCAGGAAGACGTCATTCATTGACTTTTCTAAGTCACCCCTAATCTGTAAATACCATAAAATAACTTGTAATCATTCAGATTCCCCCCATCATATATTAAAGTTTGCTTGATCTTTTGACATGTAGAAGCTCACTGTACTATAAAACATCCCATAAATTTCAGAAATCACAATGTTCTGAAACCAGAATACATTTAAAATGTATTTTTAATGTAATATATTTAATTTTATGATTTAAAGTGCATCAATTAAGTCAATATTTAAGTTAAATATGTTTACTTAGTTTATTTACAGCTGCGCACACTCCTGTGAAGTTTTTGATTATTTTATTGATCACTTCTTTGGCGTGGGCAGTGGCGTACACACATTTTCACCCATTTTATGCTTACGCAACGTTTATAAATGAGACCCCAGGTCAGTCTAAAAACATTTAAAAAAAAAAGCTTATATCGAAACCAATCTAGCAGTTTTTGGAATGAGCCACTTCATTATGTAACAGTGTGTCTAAACTCCGCCTCCACACAAAAATCAACACCCACTTCTACATAACTGACTCTTAGGCTCTGCCCTACAATTTATATATACATCAGGTAAACAACAAGAACTGCAAACACACATAGAAGCCAAATTATAAAGATGGAGGACATGTTTTGACAAGTCTTTGCATTGGTATCCTTTTAGGGATGCACCAAATTTTCAGTCAACAAAAATTACTGGTTTTCGACTGAAAGAGCAAAACAACTAAAATATTATCCAAAAAAAAGCTTTGCTGCAGTGCACACAATTTACTCTCCCTCCAGCTGTAGTCACTGCGAGGCATGAAGTGGCTTTCACACCAGACACAGAAAGTGATGCACTATGAAACCTATTCATTTCAATGGCTTGTGCCACACAAGAATGATTTGTTGCTGTGCCAATAGCAGAGCACACTGTTGACCTACTTGAGCGGATGCAGCGGTCAAAGTTCAAAATAGCTACCTGTATACTTATCCAAGCATTCTTAGCTATGCATTCCAATCAAACAACATGCCAACAGGATATTTCTATGTAGTATAATTGTTCCTGCTGCTTGCAATGGACGCTTTTCACAAGACACAACGGTGCGTGTCATCAGCATATTAAATCCTCAAACAATAATATGAAATTTTAACCAAAGATACTGATAAAATTATGCCTCGACTCATGCACTGTCAATAATTTTTTTACTGCCGATAAAATGTGTTTATTATCATTTAAGTTATTGAGTCAATAAAAAAAAAAAATACAAAAATCAATCATACCAGTGGTTGTTTACTTCTGAGTCTACAATCAACCACAGCTATTCAAACAATGATGATGAAGAAAATACCTCAACACAGCCTTTTAATTCTAAATCATTGCCTTTTGATGGAGAAAATATATATTAATAAAAGTTGACCTCACACAATAGTATAAAATAAATATAAAAGTTTGTTTTAAATAGAAAATAATAATAAAAAAAATAACTTACTCTTCCCCTGTAGATGATGCCGAACACAAAGCAGTCACTTCAGCTGCAAAGATTAGCATGATGATGATAAGAAACTGAAGGGAAAGTCAGAGAAAAGTACACGGTATTAAAACTCGCATAATAATGAAAGGCATTCTGCTTGAGTAAGTTTTAAAAAAAGGAACAGAAACCACCACATGGACCCTGCATTTTGTTTTTTAATGACGTAAACAAACAAATGCTTTGGGCACAGAATACAGACTAGACAGTTCAAACTTACAAGGCCCAAACCGACTTTCGACTCTCTCAGGGTTGCACAGCAGCCGACGATCCCGATGATGAACATGACCACCGCTACACCGATGATGATGGCGGCTGGGATGAGGGTGTGTCTGTCAGACATGAAGTCCTCGAAGTTGTTGTAGCTCTTGATCACATAGGAGCCAACATATGCGAGGGCCGCTCCAGCAGCCTGAAAATAACAACACCACAACAGATAGGTCACGAACACGATCGTTGGGTTTACAGAATTATTCCAAAATATACTCAAATAGAATATACTCAAAAACGACTTTTTTGGCAACCATTTTGAAAAGTTTTAAAATGTTACTTGTAGACCTTAGAAAACCCATAATTGGCCCTTTTATGAAAGACAAAATAAGGTTAATTGTAAACTGTAATATGGTGCGACTGCCCAAAACAACTTACCTCAGTTTTTTAAATAAATAAACTTACTAACCAACCAAATAATTAATTTAAAGAGAAAAAAAATCAATCAGATGTGTGAATATTATTTATTCATAGTGTAAAAAATATAATGTTATTACTTTGTTCAATGATTACACCAATTTTGTCAAAAAGGGACATAAGATAACAGTTCTAAAAATACAACAACAAAAAAATCTATAACTGTTGTAGCATATAAATAATATTTTATTAACCATACTCAAACTTAAAATGATATAAAAAGCTAATTACAAAATTTATATAATTTTATTTATCAGTAATTTGTTCATTTAGCTCAAGTGCAAGTTACCATAATCAAAAATGTCACAAAATCAAGATGCAACCTAAAAACCCTAATTAAAATTAATTAGTTTAAAGATAATAATAATAATAATAATAATAATAATAATAATAATTATTATTATTATTAATTAATGCTAAAAATACCTATACCTAAATTTTGTATTATTATTTTTTGTTAAAAAAAAATCTAACAGTACATTTTAAATTAAATAAATTAAAATAAACCTGACAAATCTGAAATAATTTAACAATGATTTAAAAATATATATGGTTTTAAAACCCATCAAAAACTATGGCATAATAACTTCAATCTTTTTCCAAAACACTTAAATAGATTTAAAATTAAACTAATATTTTTAAACCTAAGACACTTATTTGTAAAGTCATTGTTTTCAATAATAATAAATGATTCATCCTCTCTCTCACATGATGTCATAACATGTCATTTCGTAACAAGTAGACTATGGAATTCTGGGTTTATGTCTGACTTGCTAAGCACATGATTCGGTGGGTTTCTTCAGCAGTTCATCACGAGACCATGAGTAACCCTCTCCTGCCCTCTAATCTTTCCTGGAACGCTGGTCTTGTGCCTCAGCTTGAGCAGAAGCAGAAGCAACACAACGAACACAAAGTCTCCTGACATATGTAACTACACAAGACAACAGCCATAAGTAAGCTTAAAGAAGACAATCAAAGGACAAAACTCACTTCCCAGATTTTGTCATTTCATACTGCCTCACAAAACCAAAATGCGTGATGTGCAGAAACGACCAGAAAAAAAACAACAACAAAGAGGCCACAGAATTCTTACACTTTTGTTTATATTATTATGTGATTCAAATGTTATTTTATTGATATTTTAAAATAAATGTTTATTTTGATTATTTTATTATAATTTTATTTAACATCTAGATTATGGAATTATTGATATACAGAATATATATTAAAACTGGTCGTTTAGCTCCTTTAACATATGTAAATTATAAGTGTTTCAACTTAAATTGAATTTATTCAACATTTAACTTGATGTTTTGAGCCAGTTTAGTATAACACAAGTGGAAAACACTTGTAAAGCTAAGTTGATTGGACTTAAATTAAGGCGAATTTGAAGCAACTCGTTTTTTCCAAGTATATAGTTTTTAGTCTCCGAGCAAAAAAAATAAATAAATAATAATCTGGCTGCACTAAAGAGTTGGTTTTCTCATCGTTCATGCCCACTGAAGCCAGAAATGAGTGTTGCCAGCTAATAAGCCAAGTCAGATGACTAGGCCTACATGATGGCACAGACAAGATGGGCATCAACAATCTTTATTTTCAAATACCGTAAGTCAGGGTATAAGCTCTGACAGCTACTGCCTGCTAAGTAAGATGTAAACAAGTAAACAAGCTAGGTTTAATGTTGCGAAAAACACAAAAGCACTTTCATATGGTTTACTTAAGAGCATAAACAAGCAAGTGACTCGCCCTAAATTAAATTAATTCCAGTGAAAAGCTCGCTGTCAGAAGCTAAAGACTCTGACTAAACATTCATTTAGAGTCTGCGGGAAGAGGAGAAACAACCTCTGGATGAATACAAGCTATTGTGATGTTTATAAAGGACTCTTCTACCTACAAATAGCTACAGTATAGCGACCAAACAAGTACAATGTCAATATTTAAGAGCACTAAAGTTCATAGAAATAAGGTCTAAGCTATATTTATGGAAAAACAGAATTTATGACAAAAAAATAACATAAACTCACCCAAAATATTAAACTAAGTAACAAAAGAATGGTTTTAGATGTTATAATTCCGCAATCCATGTTTGCTGCTGTCGAGTGATGGTAGTCGAGGGAGCGATGAAATGTTTCCGACGGTTTAGGACGCTTTCCTTTCCCTCGTGTTCTTTATACTGTAGATCAGTAGGTTTGTCACATGCTTTCTCATACTTGCATTGCGGGAACTCCCCCCAGGTCCTAAATACCGCACACATCATACAGCCGCACTGTTCTTGTGCGGAAATGCGTGTGGCGTGACGTGTAATATTGAGATTTTAGAATAATATATAGACTCGTGATAAAGAAGCTCTGATAAACTATATAAAAGCTGCACTAAGGTATATTTAAACACTTTGAAATAAAGCATTTTTGTTCCTGGCATGGATGGATGGGTCCTTAAAGGCTACCTTTAACATCCTTCTGTTTAGACTAGTGAAACAGAAAAGGAAAGAAAGAAAACTTGTAATTTAAAGTTTTTTTGGGGAACCATAGAATGCCATAGAAATGTCGTTTTATGGCATCACTGTGGAAACCTTTTTCTGGTTCACTTTTGAGAGTGTATAGGCTACACGTTACAAATATAAATATTTGGTTGTAAATACTGTATATCAAGTACATGTATCAAGTCCATGTTTAATAGTTTAATATGATGACTTTTACTCTTTTAGTTTTGTTGCTTTAAAAAGAGCAAAAAAATGTACAGAACATTTCTTCAATGAAAAGTGACAAACAGACAAAATCTGAAGTATGAGAAGAGTGGTTAAGATGGTTTTTGCAACATGGTTGCTAGTTTGTTATCAGTACAAGGTTGGCCTAGTTTATTTTATCTTAGTTTCTTTACTCAACCGCATTAACATTTCAGTCTAGAGACAGAATTTGTTGCTAGGTGGCAAGGTACATTTTTAAATAAAGGTTCAACACCTTAACCAAGAAATAACTGTTAAAATAAATAAATAAATAAATAAAATTTCAAACTGACGGTGTCACAGTGGCGCGAGTAGCACAATCGCCTCACAGCAAGAAGGTCACATGGTTCGAGCCCCAGCTGGGTCAGTTGGCATTTCTGCATTTCTCCCCATGTTCGCGTGAGTTCCTCCGGTTTCCACCACAGTCCAAAGACATGCAGTATAGAAGAATTGAATGAACTAAACTGGCCGTATGTGTGCGAATATGACAGTGTATGGGTGTTTCCCAGTGTTGGGTTGCAGCTGGAAGGGCATCCGCTGCATAAAACATATGCTGGATAAGTTGGCGGTTCATTTCGCTGTGGTGACCCCTGATGAATAAAGGGACTAAGCCAAAAAGAAAATGAATGAATGAATGAATTTTAAACTGATATTTTTAATAAACCTTTTTAAAAATGTTTTTTTTTATATATATAATATTTGATTCATCAAGCTTTTATGGCTGATAAAGAAGGATAGGAAACTCATATGAGGAACAAAATAAAGTGCTTTTGTATCAGATATACAGTTAAATCAGCACAGTTGATACTTTAAAAAATATATTTTCTTTGATTAAAATTCACATATATATTCTACGGGCGACGCAGTGGCGCAGTAGGTAGTGCTGTCGCCTCACAGCAAGAAGGTTGCTGGTTCGAGGCTCGGCTGGGTCAGTTGGCGTTTCTGTGTGAAGTTAGAATGTTCACACTGCATTCGCGTGGGTTTCCTCCGGGTCCAAAGACATGTGGTACAGATGAATTGGGTAGGCTAAATTGTCCGTAGTGTATGAGTGTAAATGAGTGTGTATGGATGTTTCCCAGAGATGGGTTGCGGCTGGAAGGGCATCCGCTGTGTAAAATGTGCTGGGTAAGTTGGTGGTTCATTCCGCTGTGGCGACCCTGGAATAATAAAGGGACTAAGCTGAAAAAAAAAATGAATGAATGAATGAATATATATTCTACATGCATTCATACATTATTTTATCTATTTATATTATGAAAAATAACAACAAAAGAAAAGCCATGTTTTCAGACATATGGGAATATTCCACATAGTTTACATTGTTTTTATATTGTAAACTGTATTTTCTATTGAACTACACTGAAAAAGTATTTATTTGATTTACAGTATTTTTAAAGTAAGTTGTTGCAAACAATTTATATGAGCTGAATTTAAACAAATGAAAGTGAGTAATGTTTGACTTAATTTGTTTGTTTAAAATCAGCTCATATAAATTGTTTGCAACCACTTAACTTAAAACTTTTTTGTAAATCCAATGAATACTTTTTTCAGTGTACCCTAACTCTACCCATGTGTAGTTTTCTTTTATAATTCTTATGGAAAATAGGCAATGTCCTATATGTAACAAGCACGCAGACAAACAGACAGACAGACACACACACACACACGCACGCACGCACGCACGCACACACACAGACACACGCACGCACGCACGCACGCACGCACGCACGCACGCACGCACGCACGCACACACACACACACACACATGCACACACACACGCACACACACACACACACACACACACATTGGACATATCTTTTGTCCATATCATAATTGTTTTGTATGTACACAAATGGCATTTTCTATTGCCCTACAGGAAACTTACAGAAAAGTTTGTTTTTACTTTCTCAAAAAAAAAATATATATATATATATTTATTTATATTTATATATTTAAATATAATTTAAAAGCCTTTTGAAAACTAGGACATGGGCAATAAGTCACCTTCTTTTATGTAATACCTATGTCATATCATTACACAAATTTGCACCCTTATATGCAGGGGCAGACTTAACTAATAAGCGAGGTACGCAGCCGCTTAGGGCCCCATGGAATTAGGGGGCCCCAACCAATACCTGGAAGCCTATATTCATCATATAGCTCTTTTATGAATTTTCTATCATATGTTATAAAAACTGTCTATAACCATTAAGATTTTAATGTTAATACTTCTTGTCAATCTTCTCTTTCAAACACCTGTCAGATGATGAGCACAGTGAGCTTGTTAAGAGAGCGCCTGCTCAAATAAAAGATCATTTCCCAGTGAGTGACGCTCGCCAATTCACAAAATGCAATTATTCAGTTCATATGAAAAATGGTGAAAAGATTAGTTAGATTGATTGGGAATTAAATTTGATTTATTTTACATTAAGCAGTTTCAAGTCAAACAAACATTAAAATCTAATCATAAATATGGCTAATTAACTGTACATAGTTTGTGAACTTGTTTTTTATTTGTGAATTTAATGTAATTAGTTTTACATTAAGAAGATAAAGGTTCCATTTTAAATATATTTAAACATGCAGTTTATTTACAAACAACAACAACAACAACAACAAAAAAGCTACACTCTCATAAAAAAGGTACAGAGTGGTACAAATATTGTTCCTAAAGTAACAGTTTTGTACCTCTGTAAAAGTTGTACCTTATATGGTACAGAAAAGACCTCTTATGATACTGTTCTGTACCTTTTATGGTATAATTGAAATGGAGGTACACAATTGTTCTCATAAAAAGGTACATAAGTGTTGGACAACTCCTTTATTACAATATCGATGAAAATAAATAATACTGGAAAGGCAAAGTGATTTTATGAATCATTTCCATATTAAAACATGAATCATCATTTAAAAGCATATGTGTAAATATTAATTATTAAGTTCTATAATACAAAACAACTGGTAAAACAATACTATTATTAGTATTATATAGGTTTAGTTTACAGTATAGGTATTGTAATCTAAACATTTAAGGCATTTTTAATAAAGATTTGGTAAGCATTTTCTGATAAATACATTTTCATTTTTGATATCCGCACCTTTTGGCGCTTGCTTTCCACGTGAGCTGGCAAAAGTCCTGCATGTGTAAAGTGTTCATGCAGACATTTTAGTATTGTAAAACTAATCAAACATTGTACATATCTTGTTAAAATACTTTTGTATAACTCTATTTCTATTTTAAAATTAAGTAAATTAAATGAACTTTTACGTGATTACAAAGGTATTGTGTGAAAATTGGAGAAAAAAAGTTTTATATTGTACATGGGAGAATGTATTTCAGTAACATTTCTGTGAAAAGTGTTGTGAAATGTTTAGCAAAAAATAGATCTTTTGATTTATGTTAAAGTGTTTTTATTCTTTATTGTAAACTGAAAAGGTACATTTACACAAAAAGAAACATTTTTAAAAACATTGTTTGAAAATGTATTTGATGTTTTATGTTTACTGAAAATAAATTGACGCATTTTGGATATAGTAAAAAGCCTTTAAATAGTTCTTGAAGGAACACATTTGACACTGTTAAGACACAAAGTGTCTTGTCACTGTACACTCTCAGAAATAAAGGTACACGAGCTGTCACTGGGGTGGTACCTTTTGAAAAGGTACACATTTGTACTTGAACGGTTCAAATTGGTACCTCAAAAGTATATATTAGTACCTTAAAATTTTAAGAGGAACACTTTTGTACTTTTTAGATACTATGTACCCTTAAGGTATTAATATGGACCTTTTAGATACAAACTTCTACCTTTTCAATAGGTACCACCCCAGTGACAGCTCGCGTACCTTTATTTCTGAGAGTGTAGTGGTACCTTCATGGATCAGATTTGTACCTTTGATGAAGGTACAATATTGTATCTGCATGTATTAAAAACCAAAGGTGTTGGCACCAAAGGTGTAGTGGTTAGTGTATCGACACATGGCAGGCCGGTGTTCATTGCAAGCCAAGTTCGATTCCCACCTTGAGGTCCTATGTTGATCCTTCCCCTCTCTCTGCTCCTCATGCTTTCTTGTCTATACTCTCTACTGTCCTATCAACTAAAGGTGAAAACCCCCCAAAAATAATTATAAAAAATGGTTTCCCACGGTACAAATCATGCCCTTGAAGGTACAAACACAAAAGGTGTTTCTTTGTCTTAAGGTACAATTCCGTTCCATAAAAAGGTACTGCTCCAGTGACAAGGGTTTGTACCTTCTTTGGTACAACATTTTACCATTTTTTCTGAAAGAGTACAGATAAAGAGAATGATTTGAGTTTCAATGCTAGGGCCCCCTACCTGGAATTGCTTATGCCCCCAAATCACTAAGTCCGCCCCATGCTTATATGTCTCACACAAACACACGCACACACACACAGCCTCTGCAAATGCATTTTATTATCTACGATTGACAACTGCATACATTGCGATAAGGCTGTATCAACTGTACGCACGCTACCACCTTTCATATTTCACAAAATGATATGCTATCTTTATAGCATTCAGTTTAGAAAATGTCCATTAATAACAGACATTGAAATATCCTAAACATCTTCCTTTTAACTCCTTTCAACAGGAAGTCTCTGAATTTAATGACCTGGTTTCATTACTGTATAAACCAAATATGATGACACAACATAGGAAGACACCAACAGTTGATCCTGGATTATGCAATAACTTATGTCTGTGGTCAGAGCACAGAATAACATTCAATTGTATAGCTGCAAGGATTAGTTCACCCAAAAATGGAAATTCTGTTAATATTTAGCCATCGTCATGTCATTTCAATCGCCTGAGGTATTTGTTCATCTTTGGAATACAAATTAAGATAGTTTGACAATGTTTTAGGTCCTTTTATTTTGAGCATCTCAGATCTCTGTTAATGGAGGATGAAGGAGCTCTGAGATCTAAAATTTCTTATCTTAAGTTCTGAGGATAAATGTAAGTAATTAATAACATGGTATTTTTAGGAAGAACTAGCACTTTATGTTTCACAGTTAAATAAGAAACTGTTATTTATGGTAAAATGAAAATCCTACTTTGTGGTAAAAAATTGCTGCAATACATTCAGAGATGTCCCACAATTAAAGACAAAAGTAATATAATAAAAAATAATGTGCCTACAGTGCTCAGCATAATTGAGTACACCTTATTTTGAAAATGAATATTTTTATCCATTTCTCAGGGAATATAGGCGATGTATTTGGTGCATTTAAACAACACAGATTTATTTAACAGATATATTTATTAATAAAATAATATTTTAGTCACCAAACATATTTAGAAATTGAAAGATAATACAATTAAATTCATGCAAAATATTGCAAAAAAAAAAAAAAAAAATTACAACCATTTCAACTAAATCTTTAATTTTTTTTTTTTTTGCTTCTCTTGATTTTTCCACTTTTTAAATTTGTATTTAAGATTTTTCTCTAACATATAAATTTGGGTGTACTAGTTTTTGGACCATTGTTGTATAATGTTTTGTTAGATTAGCTTCAGATTTGGCTTCAGTACTGACTAATCCAATATACACAAATATAATATTGTATAGCTTCCTATTAAAAATATGAATTTAAAAGATAGATTTGTGAGAGGTGCACTTATATATGCTGAGCACTGTATATTCATGTGCACGTAAGGTCTTTAACACATATTTATTATGTGCTACAAAAACAATGCATTAAAACTGCTGCTTGTGTTAGAATGAATCACCAATTAATATTCATCCAATCTGGTGTTTAATACTTTAGACTTTCTTATTTGATATTCTCATTTTTAAATTTGATTAATGATATTAATTTTAACATGCTAAATGAATAATCAGGTTGTAAATCATGTTCACTCAAATTAAAAAATATATAGTAATTACTCATAAACCTTTTACTTAGGATAAAATTTTTATTTTTTCTTATTTTATTCGTATGGCATTTGTTATTATAAGCAGTCACAAGGCTTTTATAATATTAAAGACCACAGAATAGAGGCAGAGCTTTGTTAAACTGGTGAAAAAGATTTATTAAAAATCACAAAAAATTCTCATCAATAAAATACTTTTAATAATAACAAAAAAAAAAAAAAAAAAACATGACCAGAAACTTATGGAACAAGCAAAACAACCAAAAGGGTCCTTTTAGGTCATTAATCAACCAACTGACATGGCATCAGAGATAAGGTTTCTGCAGTCTGGGAGACTCCCTTCCAGTCTCATTACTCTCTAGAAGATTTTCTGCAAACAGTAGTAAAATAAAAACCTAAATAATAATAATAATAAATTAAACTAAAATGGTTTTAGAAACTATTTTAGCAGACCTGAATGACATTTAACATCCGATTTCATACATTTCAACCTGATAGTTTTAAATGTGTTTGCAACAAAATAATACAAAATATGAACATTAAAAAGTTATCAGTGTTATTGCAGTTTTATTGTAATTGTTTAATGTCAGTGATTTATATGGCGATAATTTGGTGAAACCAAGATTAAAAGCAAATGTGTTTTAGTTTGCTGAAAATTGCATTATTTGTTCTAAAATGCTGCAAAACAACCCCCCTTTTCAATTCAGGATAAATTAACTAAGGCCTGATTTAATCTAAAATCGGCCCATTATAAGTAAAACCCGTTTTAAAATCATATAATTATACAGATTTCAGAAACTGTTCTGTCCAAACACAGCAAGGCACACAGATTCTTCCCATTTGCAAATAAAAAAACTAGTTAAACTTTAATAAGAGGATGATGCATAAAACTTAAACGTCCTTGTGTGCATTTCTGTATTTTCTGTTCGACGATCCAGGTCGCTTTATAATATTGAGAAGCAAAAAACATACACTTTCTAGATGTCAAAAAACACAAATTATTGCCGCTAATGAAAAGGCGCTGAAATCAAGATTGCTAGAGTCTACACGGTTCTCACTGTGGCTTTATTAATTGTGCGCGCCCACCCGCCCTTCAACTCGCTCTCATCCAGCTCAATCAAACGCTCAGCCATGTCCACAGCCGCAGCATCGGTGCCGACCTCTGCTCCCAAAACGCCAAAACGGAGGTCCAAGGTCAAGAAGTCTGGAGCCAGTGTTTCTGATTTGATACTGAAGATTGTGTCTTCCTCAACGGAGCGCGGCGGAGTCTCTCTGGTGGCCCTGAAGAAAGCGCTCGCTGCCAATGGTTATGATGTGGTCAAAAACAACTCGCGCGTCAAACTAGCAGTGAAACGACTGGTGGCAAACGGCCGACTTATTCAGACCAAAGGCACCGGAGCATCAGGATCTTTCAAGATTGGCTCGAAAGCTGCTAAAAAGCCCAAAAAGGCAAAGGCGAAGAGAAAGACGCCCAAGAAAGGAAAGAGAAAGACGACTAAGAAGCCTGCTGGGGCCAAGAAATCTCCCAAGAAGAGGAGAAGAAATGTTCTGAAGAGTCCCGAAAAAGCCGACGAGACAGCCGCGGTCAAGATGAGCCCAAGACCCAAGAGAGCCAAACGAAGAGCTTCCAAAACAAGCAGAGCAAGAACAGCCAAGAAATAATTGATTTATAGCATAATCACTGTTCTTATATTTTATAAAGAATTGCTGCATTCGTTTAATGCTTTGTAAAAAATAAAATAATTCTTAATTGCACTAAACTTGGTGTTTTGATTATTTTAGTAGCCTAAATTATTCAGGCTGTTAGAAAGTATTATAGATTGTATTATTGATATTATTATTACTTACAGTTGAAATCAGAATTATTAAACCCCTTTTGATTTTTAAATATTTCCCAAATGATGTTTACAGAGCAAGGACATTTTCACAGTATGTCTGATAATATTTTTTCTTCTGGAGAAAGTCTTATTTGTTTTATTTCGGCTAGAATAAAAGCAGTTTTAATAAAAAAAAAAACATTTTAAAGGTCAAAATTATTAGCCCCTTTAAGCAATTTTTTCCATAGTCTACAGAACAAACCATCGTTATACGATAACTTGCCTAGTTAACCTAATTAACCTAGTTAAGCCTTTAAATGTCACTTTAAGCTGTATAGAAGTGTCTTGAAAAATATCTAGTCAAATTTTTTTACTGTCATCATGGCAAAGATAAAATAAATCAGTTATTAGAAATGAGTTATTAAAACTATTATGTTTAGAAATGTTAAAAAAATCTTTCCTTTAAACAGAAATTGGGCAAAAAACAAAACAAAAAAAACAGAAGAGCTAATAATTCTGACTTCAACTGTATATTATTATTATTATTACTTGTAGTAGCAAAAGTATCACAGGTGGTAAAAGAAGTAGCAGCAGTAATACACTAATTGCAGCATGTAACTCATTTTCTTTACAACAAAGTTCTCATCATTTAGAGCTAATAAACTATTGAGTATAACCCACACTGAAAATTGAAATATGGAAAATGCTAATTTTAATATATGGCACAAGTTCATATACAGTAGGTTTCACATATATAAAAGCTGTCACATAAAACACAAATTGAAAAAATATATTGCAAAATGTCTGTTTACATATTATTATTTACACATATATAACAAATATGTACATATATGCTAAAACAGGCCTATTATTTATATATATTCATTAATATATTGCCATGAATTAACACATATTTGAACATATCTGTAATTGCAGTAGTTGAAAAATGTAAAAGTCCATTTTTGCAATATTTTGAAATGTTGCATAAATTTGTTATATTTTATATGAAATCCAAATATGAACTTGTACTGTATGTCATATATTATGACCATTATGAGTAATGCTGATTTAAATATCTAAGATACATTAAAAATAACTTTATTCGGTCAGTTTGGCATTGAAATTATCGTGTGTAATTGCATGGTTTATGTTATTCCACTAGATGGTGTTGTCTAAAAGCAGTAAGCTCTGCAGTCGTCCATCAGTTTATACATTTGGCCAATAGGTTTTAAACTGCTGCTTTTTGGATAACTCCATCTAGTGGATTAACGTGCATAACGCCAATAAATCACAAACGTGCGCAGTTACTTTCTACATGAATAATTTTGAACTTAAAGCAACTAAAACAAATAAACAATAGTAGATCGGAAAATGACGTAAAAGGTTAACATTTTATAGACATGTCAAAAACAAATAGTTATAAAAATGTTTGTTTGGGAAGAAATAAATGTCTCTGTAAGTGTGGAATTTTAACATTAATATTATCAATAATGAAATATAAATTATGTTTAATATTAAAAAGATATAATAATAATTGAAATATATCAGTAAGCTTGATTGATGTACAATTGAGGCTATTAATTATAATGTTAATTGTGACCATGTAACAGAATTTCCATATTATTTATGTCAAAAGCGACATTAACTGTGATATTTGTATTATGTGAGATAAAAAATAAAAAAGGCCTTATTTTAAGATTGGGGATGTTACAAGTCATACATGTGATTTTAAAAATCTCTCAATCCCTAACACTTTCATATAAAAGGAGGTAAAGGGCATGCAAACATTCTCTTTGATGAAGTGCTTCTAAGTACAACATGCTTTAAAAAGCACTTTGTGCTGAATATTATAAAGAAACAATATAACATTACATTTTGCAAAATACATTATAAACATAATATATTATACAGTTATTTCACATGCTGACAACATTGTCATGCCACTTAAGTTGAAAGCCTTTTCGAATCAAAACGTTTCCTGTTTTTTACTTGAGCTTTTTTGTGATATACTTGATAAAATTAATAACATCAAACTTCACTTTTGGAATAATCACTCACGTGATTGTGTTTCTGCTTTTTGCAAATGTGATGAGTTTTGTTGGGTGTATAGCACTGTCTGCTGCTATTGTGCTTACAGTGTTTCCTCCTTTTGTTTAAGCAATTTGAATCAACTGCATATTTTACATAAAATCACCATGGTTGTCATCTTATAAGTGTAACAAATTCATATGAAAAGATATCCACCATATCCACATGATATCCACTAAATATACTAGTATGTTATTGTTGTAATGGCAAACACATTAACTTATAATAAAAATAGCAGGCAGTAAAACCCTTTTTTAAAATTTGAAAATGTCGTTAAAATCCATAAAGATAATTAGCTTTCTCAAGTTTGTGATTTTTTCCAGAGTGGGTAAAGGTGGAAACAGCAAACAAACATGATTGTGATTTAGTCACGCTAACTCTCCCAGTTCCTACACTGTATTAAAATATAATTAAAAAGTTAAAATTAATCAGGTACCAACTTTGTTTTTTTTTAAGTTTACATTGTTACATTTTAACTTTTAAGTGAAGTCATGTTTTAAATTAGTTTAATTGATGCAAGTTGACATGACTTGTAAATTTTATTTGTTTCAACTTAATTGAAAGCAGCAGAAAACCCTTCAAAATATGACAATTTATTGCCAATCATATACTGTAAGTATTGCAGTACTTTGATATTACAATATATACAACTGTGCTGGCACACTGTAACATTATTTAAGCCAGTACAAAAAAAAAAAACAACAACAACATACTCCTTATTTCCTTTCGCTTTTTCTTGTTCACTTAACTTGAAAACATCAGCTGCACTGACCTAAAATTATTTGTCAGTAATACAAAAAACATTTAGCTGGATTAACATAAGATTAGGCATCACGGTGGCGCAGTGGGTAGCACGATTGCCTCACACCACGAAGGTTGCTGGTTTGAGTCCCAGCTGGGTCAGTTGGCATTTCTGTGTGGAGTTTGCATGTTCTCCCCGTGTTCACGTAGGTTTCCTCCAGGTGCTCCGGTTTCCCCCACAAGTCCAAAGACATGCGCTATAGGTGAATTGAGTGTACGTGTATGAATGCAAGAGTGTATGGGTGTTTCCCAGTGTTGGGTTGCAGCTGGAAGGGCATCCGCTGCATAAAACATATGCTGGATAAAATGGCGGTTCATTCTGCTGTGGTGGCCCCTGATTAATAAAGGGACTAAGCCGAAAAGAAAATGAATGAATGAACATAAAATTATTAGTTTTCTGGAGAGGTGAACTACTCTGTAACAAAACTTTTTTTTTGTCAACTGAACATTTTTTGTTTGCAGAACAGGAATGCCTGAACTTGAGTGAAAAAAAAACCCCCATAATCCTTATTTCCTTTCGTTTTTTCTTGCGTAATACTCAATATTCTTTTCACCTTTAATTGATATGACAGTAGAGAGTATAGACAGAAAAGTGTGGGTAGAGGAAAGAGGGGAAAGATCAGCATAGGATTCGAGGAAGGAATCGAACTCGGGTTGCCATAAACACCAGAGTGCCGACGTGTACTCTAAAATGTCTGAAGTTGAGTAAACAAAAAACTCTTGTGGAAATTGGTACTAAGAAATCATACATTATCAGAACAAACAAACATAAAGTTGAAATTCAATGTTTAATTGAAAAAAAAAAAAAACTAAAACAGAGACAAATGTTAACTAAACACTTATTAGACACAGAATTAGAAACAGGACAGGAGGTAAAACAACAATAACGATAAAAAAGACAAGGACCAAAACATGGCAGGAATGCTTTATAATGCTTCACATGTGGAGCATGCCTTCCTGATTTTTCAATTGAACTATGTTTGTTTGTTCTGATAATGTATAATATCTTAGCACCAATTTCCAAAAAAGTTTTTTTTTGTTCACTCAACTTTAGACATTTTAGGTCAGTGCAACTGATGTTTTTAAAAGCATTCCTGTTCTGCAGACAAAAAATATTCAGTTGGCACAACTTAAAAAGTTTTGTTACAGAGTAGTTCACCTCTCCAGAAAACTAATAATCTTATGTTAACCCAACTAAATGTTTTTTGTATTTCTGACTAATACTTTTAGGTCTGCAGCTTATGTTTTCAAAAGTTGAGTGAACAAGAAAAAGCTGTACTGAGTTAAATTATTTTTACAGTGCACAACAACTGATGAAGAAAACCCTGCTAGGGGCTTTCATGATCCCCAACGCTCACAGCAGAGAGATTCTCACGTTGAAGAGGATTTGAAAAACCTGCTAATCCTGTACATTTCTAAAACAAGAAGCCAACCAATTTCAATTCCTCCTGTTTTAAAAGCCAATGGAAAATATAAACCGCACACGTCTCTTGCCTCATCAAAAACATTCTAAAGACTCAAAATCATTCGTAACTTCATGTATAAATCTATTAATGAACAGACCATAATTCACACAAAATATAGGTATATTTGTTTCACGCACTTCATGAAATTGTCCTTTAACTTAACGTTTGAACACAAGGTACCCAATTCACAAAGAGGAACCTCATAGTCTCATGACACTTCACTGACGGATTTGAAACTGAGAAGTGGTTTTAATAAGGAACTCAGCAAAATCTCTAATCACCATATGTATTTGACTAAAGATCACATTAGTGCAGGAGACAGCAAAACACGCATCTGTCAATTATGGAGTCAAGAGCATTTCACCTGCTGATGCTCTGCTGTTTTATCAGTGTCTGCAACCTGCATCCGCTCATTCGTCCCAATAATGGACTGCGATTGTGCCGCAAAAACTCAAGTTTGACAGCACTGGAGGTTCTACCAGGCGGAGGATGGGATAACCTGCGCAACATAGACATGGGCAGAGTGATGAATCTCAGCTATTCTCAGTGTCAGACCACAGAGGATGGAGTCTATCTCATTCCAGATGAAGTCTTTGTTATTCCACAGAAAATAAGCGGAGTGGAAACAAACTCTGAGATCATCATGTCATGGCTGGAACAGAAAAGCTCCACTTCAAGCTCCATTAATGCTGATGTTTCCTTCTTCTCGGTGCTCAATGCAAAATTCTCCACAGAAAACCAGCGCATGAAGACCCACCAAGTGAAAGAGGGTTCTGTGACAGCACGGGTTCAAGTAAGTACAAAATAATAATAACAATAAAAAAGAGTTATATGTATATGCACTGTAAAAATGCAGGGTTTCACACAATTCATGTTGTCCTAACACAAATCGATTAAGTTAACTTAACACTTTTAACAAATTTAGGTGGATTGAACATAAAAAAATTAAGTTGTCCCAATGAAATCTCAAGAATTGTGTTGTTTCAGCTCATTTTAAGTAGTTTGAACAAGTAAAAAAAAAATATTTTTTGAGTGTGTTTATGTATGATAGTTAAACGTATGTAGGCCCACACGGAATCTGTGCACACAGAAAGCCGCAGAGTTTTAGCCCATCATTGAGTCTATTTATTTACTTGTGTAAATGTGTGTAAATTAATATTTATTCAGTTTTTAAATTAATTTCAGTTATAATATTGACTAATTTGAAAGTGTTCATATGATTTATTTACAATACAGTTTGTAAAGTAATATTTTCTGTATTTCAGTGGATATATGATAGACTTGCTTTATTTACCAAATAAGTGGATATAGATCAATTTGCATGGTAAACATTGAATAAAAGTTAAAAAGGTATTACTTTTTATTTTATATATTAAGCTTTTAGCTACAATACTCCCAAAAAAAATCCACATAAATCTGCAGATTTTTTTACAAAATTCTCAGCAGAAATAGCAAAATATGTCCACAGATTCTGTCTGGCCCTCGTTATATGCAATCTAGAATGACATACTCTCATGTAGCTACATAAAATCTATAATACCAAAATAAAATATTGCTAACATTTTAGTTGAATTACCAATTCATAGTATTAACTACTGGCATATTAGCTGAATATTAATAACATATTGGCTGTTTATTAGTACTTATAAAGCATGATCTTGTTCTACTTCCCCAATCTTCCCCAATAAACTCAACAAGTTCCTTAGTAACTATTAATAAGCAGCATACTAGTAATTTATTCAGCTAAAAGTCTTAGTTAATAGCTTGTACCTTAAAATAAATATTGACCAACATTTTTGCATTTCATGTGCATAAAAAATAATATTAATAAAAATGTTTGAAGTAAATGATGACATTTATTTGAAATACTTGACTGTTCTTGATTCATTTTCTTAAACTATCATCAAATATTTGTTTCTCAGGTCCGTAACCATCTGTACACAGTAAAGGCGTATCCTGACTTCACTCTGGACTCCCGCTTTGCAAAACAGGCAGAGGAAATTGCTGACGCCATTGAAAATAATCAAACACGTCATGCTAATTATTTGTCGGAGAAACTCGTACTTGATTACGGCACCCATGTCATCACAAGTGTTGATGCTGGAGCCACATTGGTGCAAGAAGACTATTTAAAAATGTCTTATATCTCCAACAGTCAGTCAGACAAGTCCTCTGTTTCAGCATCAGCCGGCGTTAACTTCTTTGACAAAGTTAAATTTGATATTGGTGGGAGTACCTCCCAAGGCAGCTCTCAAAGCAGTAGTTATCAGGGTAACATCACCTATTCTTTAATTCAGAGCCACGGAGGAGCTTTATTCTACCCAGGCATCACTCTGCAGAAGTGGCAACAAAGTACGCTCAATAATCTGGTGGCCATTGACCGCTCTGGGCTGCCACTGCACTATTTTCTTAATCCATCAACATTCCCAGACCTCCCAACACCAACAGTAAATAAATTGGCTTCAACAGTGCGTAAAGCAGCAGAGCGTTACTATAAAGTGAACACTGTTCCAGGTTGTGTAAATGTGGATTCCCCAAACTTCAACTTTCAGGCAAATGTAGATGATGCGTCTTGTGAGGGTCCAATCACCAATCTTAGCTTTGGTGGGATTTACCAAAGATGCACTCCATTGACTCCAGATGGAAACATCATCTGTGATGAAACAGCACAGAAAAACCCAGCCACCGGTGGTTATTCTTGCCCTCAGCATTACAACACCACCTTGTTGCACTCTGAGATAGTGGAAAAAGGCTTTAATCATTATGAATGCCACACCCACTGCCATTCCTGTGGTTTCTTAGGGTGGTCTACTTGTTGTGATAAAACATGTGGTGATTCTTACCACGTCCGCCGTGCTAAACTTGAAACATTCTGGTGTTCTTCAACACATAAAACCCCTGAGAACTCTGGATATCTCTTTGGAGGTCTGTTTGGACCAGGCATCCAAAACCCATTGACCAAATCCAGCAGTTGTCCTCCAAGTTACTTCACCCAACGCTTCTTGTCTAATGGCATGATGATTTGTATGAGCAATGATTATGAGGTTGGAACAAGATTCTCAGTGCCATTTGCTGGGTTTTTCAGTTGTCAATCTGGCAACCCTCTTTCAAATGGTCAATCTCGCTGTCCGCCTCAGTTCAGCCAACATCTCGCTGCCATAAGTGATGGCTGTCAGGTTTTGTACTGTGTCCAGTCTGGTGTGTTCAGTGGTGGTCATTTAAAACCAGTCCGTCTTCCACCATTCACAAGACCACCAGTGGTCGGCATGATTGCGACAAACACAGTAGCTGTAATGACAGAAGGTGAGCGTTCTTGGGTGAGAGTTGGAGAAACTAAAATGTGGCGATTGGCAAAGCCTGGTGACATTAAACAAATGCAATCAATCCTTGATGACTCTGAGATGTCTGGAGGAAAAAAGGCTGGAGTAGCCATTGGTATAATAGTTCTGGTTGCTCTTGTTGTCGCAGGCACCGTGGTTATAATAAAAAGGAGAAATAGGTTCTCTAGCGTGAAGCTAAACAGAGGTTATGAAGAGATTAGTGAGGGACGAAGTGAGAGCAGTGTTGAGATTGAACAAGAGCAGAATGGAGCTGCAAATGAAAACCCCAATCAACAACTACTCTCATAACAGTCTTTTTAGGATTAAGGTTAATAGAGTTATAGTTAAGCTTTATAACGTTTTAATAAATATTAGTAGTAAGCATAATTGTGTTATTAGCAGCAGTATCAATTACAGTTATTGGAATTGCTATAGTGATTACTAAAAATTGTCTGAATGTTGTCTTGTTTTACAAGCAACAGTTCAAAGGAAAGAAAATGTTTTCTATTAAATGTCTCTGTCATTATGAAAATGTGATTTAATTAAATATGACTGTATAAAGTATGTTTTACTATGTACGTGTAAATGTTATATTTTTACATATATATTTTTTCTTTTTGAAACAAGGGTTTATTACTCTGAAAGGAATTTGTTTTGGAGAATCTAAGAATTATAGATTTTATACTCAAAATTATTTTCTATGGATTTATTATTTTTACACAAATATGTTTAGATTTGTGTGCTTCCTTCTAACTAATAAAGAATTCTTAAACGCATATAAGGACATGGAACCTTGAGTTTTAATTTTGTTGTTTAACTTGTTGCTAGGGTAGACAATTTTTTTTTACAAGAGAAACATTGTAACAACACGTGATGATTAATCTACAAATCTCAGTTTCTTGTGTTCCTCTATTATCTTACATCTATTTTCCTCTTAATAGTGTGCTCAATATGGCGCCATTTATCTGTTGTAATTTTCATTTATATGACAAGAAAGTATTGTTTTACCAATAGATGAAAGTAGAACCACTGTTATTAAAAAAGGGTTTGCATTAATTAGGTATTTTCATTTCATCTCACACAGAGGAACAGAAATTAGGAAAGTTCTATGGTAGGTGATAGGAACTAACTACTACCTACCTATATAGTAGAAAATACCTAATAGTAGAAAATGACTTCCATTTCATAAGTTACTGTATAGACCTCTACTATCATCTGACCTTGTAAATTAAAACACAAACATGAGTTTGCAAACATATAGCGAATGATCAAAACCATAAATAATGAATCAACCCAATACAATACGTCTCAGTAAAACAATCCCAGAATTCAGGATTAAAGAGTGGTGCCCAGACATACATGAAAAACAATTGAGAAGCACTAAAATGTTTTTCCCCCTTCTCTCTCTCTCTCTCTCTCTGAAACAATTACTCCCGTACAGCAGATTTTTTTACTCAAAAGCAAAACATCTATTTTGTTTGAAAGAAAAAAATGACAATGACTTAAATTACATTTTAAACCTGATAGCATAATCTGTTAAAATTTTTGCTGCCAGGTAAGCTGTAGCAGAGATGTCGACTCAAGCACAGGGAAACAACCTCTGTTGATGGAATCCACTTTGAAATCGCCTCTTTATTCCTCAGAATCCAAGTTTTTTGGAATCGACTCCTCGTCCATTTGCTATTGCTACATTCTATTCAGTATGTAGCATGTACTGTATAGTGTGATACACAGCCATATTAGAATGGTATAAACACATCAAGTCTTTTTTAAAATATCCTAAACTTAAATCAGGATCCAAATCCAAATGATTTTGAAGCCCAGCAGACCATGATGTAACAGTACATTAATTCCCGCCCACCGAATTGACTGACAGACCTCAGTATTACAGAGACACAGTATTTCTCAGTATTACCTATAACATATTTATAGTAATAATTACTATAAGACAGTAAAATTGCTACATAATTCCCAACCACTTAAATGACCACAGATGCACAGTGTTAGTACAATTATGGTGGACGCTTTAATCACGCAACAGGAGTCCTGGTATGTGGACTTTAAATCATGATTATTTTTTTACATTAACATAATTGACGTGGTGGTGCAGTAGGTAGTGCTGTCGCCTCACAGCAAAAAGGTCGATGGTTCGAGCCTTGACTGGGTCAGTTGGCGTTTCTGTGTGGAGTTTGCATGTTCTCCCTGCGTTCGCGTGGGTTTCATCCGGGTGCTCCGGTTTCCCCCACAGTCCAAAGACATTCAATACAGGTGAATTGGGTAGGCTAAATTGTCCGTAGTGTATGAGTGTGTATGGATGTTTACCAGAGATGGGTTGCAGCTGGAAGGGCATCCGCTGTGTAAAACATGTGCTGGATAAGTTGGGGGTTCATTCCGCTGTGGCAACCCCGGATTAATAAAGGGACTAAGCCGAAAAGAAAATGAATGAATGAATGAATGAATAATTGTTCTCCATATAGCAGCATATATTTAAATTTACAATTGTAGACGTGGAAAAACATGTTAAACGAGTGTACAGCGAACTTTGCAATGGCATTAGTGTGTGGCTCATTCATACTTACAAAAAGGCTGAATAAACTCCACAACAACTACATCAAATACTCTTTGGAAACTTCCTGATTCAGTCTTACTGTGGTATTTGTGAGTGGGTCTCTGCTTCAGTGTCAGTGAGTCCTCTCAGGAAGTGATTTGTTCATTCATGCATGCACACATTTGTGCAGATGGGGTAGAAGATTAGTTTCTTTTTCGAGTCTTCTATCGGGTTTGAGTTGATCGTTCATCATGTAAAAGACAGAAGCCAATCATATGAAGTCAGAGCCAGAAAAAGATTTGATCCGTTCATTTTTTGAGACCTTGTTGTTGAGTCATCTCTTTACATGCTGTCACGGGATGGACAAATGACTCAAAAACCTAAAGAACCAAAAAGTAAAACTAATCATGGGTCCTTTTGGCTCAGATGTGTGCATTGTGTCTGTCAATATGCTGTGTTTATGTAACATCTGACACTGGAAAAATGAACATGCACGAGCAGTGGGTGGGGGGAAGCATGCTTATTTACATTTTAAAGGCACAGGCTCAAAACAACTCAAAACCAATTCCCTCTGACCCAAAAAATGGACATTTTCAACAGGGTATAATAAATGATATGATGCATATTTTGAGCTGAATCTTCACAGACAGATTCTGAATCCACCAAAAGACTTATTTTACATCTCTTTAAACTACATTCACAATTTTGTAATTATCATGTTATCGGTTTTATCCTGGTCACTATGTACTATGGTCACAGCTCGCTATGTAATTGACACTAGAAGGTCACATGATAATGACAAATGCAGTATGAACAGATTACATTCATACTGCACACAGTAATATTATATAGAATATACTATTTAAGGGCAAAGTATTTCCTCATTATAAACTCAAGACAGTCTGGATAAGCAGCCATTGATTCACTAAACAAGTCATAATCCACAAAATGTCACTGACGCCACCTGCTGTTGTGCTCATGTCATTTCACTTGACCATCCCCACAGCTAATACTGAAAAAGGCATATTTTCCTCCATAAAACGTGTATATTACCTATAGACAAAATCAAAACATGATGGTGTTATGTATTTTTTTGCAAATGTTCTGACCAGTGCTTTTCCAATACAATGTGCTAATCACTTTGATATGTTTACGGGCCGTGTACAATATCTACCATTCAGCTTCATGCGAAAATAAAATACATGCTGCGTATTGTCATCCACACGTGCTGCATGATTAATTTAGACCTTGCACTTGCATGCAAAGTCTCATGACAGCCCTCCCCCACTGCACAGCTGGTATTTAATGAAAAAAAAAAATCTAAATCAAAACAAAACCAGTGAGCGGATGAAATCTGTCCAGTGTCCAGCAGCACTGAAGAAAAAGCCTGAAAGGAAGACACTCCCTTCTACAAATGCCACAGACTCTCTCACAGCTCTTTCTTTCAGTGTTAGCATTCCAGAGAGTGACTCTACAGCTGTTACACTTGAAGAAACTGTGTTTCAAAAGAAGAACAGAGAAAATACTTTTTTTAAAGTAGGTCAACATGGTGGTGTAGCACAGCTGGAACAGACTATTGCCTGAAAGCTACTTGGAGGATTAAACTGACACTGGTAAGACAACTATTTCATTATTTTTAAATGGTTAATTTAAAATAATTAATTCATCACATCATTTTAAAATGATTTTGTTTGTATGCATACTTCTCTAAATATTACATTTAAACTCTTATTTCTCTGTAGACCTCATCATGGACACCAATAACTATGTTTTCTCTACATTCCTTTGTATTTCTCTGATGGCACACTGGGACTCAAGTTCAGCTTGTCACACTGGCTCTCAGACAGAATGTGAAAAAGCTCCATTTGTGCCTGGTTACAATCTGGCAGGAGAAGGCTTTGATGTTGTCAAGATGCGCCGTAAAGGTGCCTTTCTGATAAATGTCAAGTCACACATGGACAACGGTACCTGTACCATCTGCAAGAACCGATTTCAGGGAGGGCAGATGCAGAAACTTCCCTCAGCCGTGCTGGACTGGCGTCCCTTCAGCCGCTGCAGCAAACAGCTTTCTAGTGCTCTTCATCATTCTGTTGACTCCCTCATGAAGAGTTCAACGTCACTTGTTAATAATAACTGGGAAATGGATCTTAGCCTGGATGACATGGGAAAAGTGATTTTTGGAGGGAGTCGATCAGATATTGCTCAATTTGCCCATTCACAGAATGCAATGGATAAGGCAACCTTTGCCCTTCATGAGATCAGTTGTACATATTACAGGTAAGTCCTTATTTTTGTATTATATTTGTACTGATATTTACCGCAATTTTGCGGTAAATATCAGTACAAATATAATACTAAAATAATTGACAACAATTCACTCAATATCTCTGTACACCCTTGCATGACGGTTATGATATTTATATATCTCATCAGCAGTATGCAAGCTGGAGATTCTAAAAGCAACATCTACAATATGTTTAGCCTTTGTGCAAAATCACTCCTCTTCAGTGATATATCAAACAAATGTATGGCAACTTCAAACAGTTGGGTTTCTTGGTCAGTCCTATCCAGTGTCATGTGACTTACAGTGTCAATAATTAATTGGCTAATGAAATCTAAACAATCCCACTTAAAATAAAATTAATGTGAAAAAACATTAATCTCTCAAGTATTTAACCGAACAACATCTCTGCTTTAATAAATGTATAAATCAGGGTGCAAATTTCTTGGCGAGTTTGGGGGGCCTGACCACAATAACTTAACAATTGACCCCCCCCTGAAGAACATCAAAACAAGATGTATGGGGGGTCTGCCCTTTAACAGTAAAGAAATAGTTTGCTCTGATCTGTATCTCCTAAATAATATTAATATTTAAATAATAGATAACTTAAATATGCATCTGACCACCCCTATAATGGTTTATACCATTGTAAATGCATGTTTGCGCCAAAACATCAATTCAGCGGTTTGAAACCGGCATATCTAGAGCACCAACAAACAGCGTAAGTGTTCACAAAACATGTTCCTTGAAAAATAGGCGTTTGTAGGTGTCCGTAAAATTAGATGCATAGTTTGTATTTTATCATACACTTGCTCGCACATGGAAGCTAAACAGTAAAATTAAAAATATGAGCAGTCTCTCATGGCTATAGATTAATAGGTGCAGGAATGCAAACCTTTAATATCACAAATATCATTGAAAACTAGGGCTGCAACAACGAATCGATTAAATCGATAAAAATTGATTACTAAAAGCGTTGGCAACGAATTTTCACCGCAGTTTCGCTTTGGTTCTTTAAAATGGCGGCCGCGTGAAATAAGCGCATGTTCGCCTAAAAAATGACTCCTGGTTTGCACTGCAAAAAAGCTTTTCTTACTTAGTAATGGAAATTAATACTTTTCTTGTTTAAAAAAAAATAATTAGAAGAAATAATTGACAGATTAATTGATTATTAAAATAATCGTTAGTTGCAGCCCTATTGAGAACCACTCAATATCCTTCAAAACACTGAAAACATAATAACAAGTTTGTTTGATTAATAAATTAGATGTAAATAAATTTGGTTGAAATTTGGTTAAATTAGATGTAAATAAATTTGGTTGACTGAGGCATATTATCGAACATAATCGGAAAAACTTGACCCCCCCACCCCCAATCAATGTGTAATTTGCACCGTATGTGTATAATGTTGCTATAATGCTGACATTTTACAGCTGTTGATACTCGGGACAGGTTTTGAGGGGAAACATACCTGTTACATACCTGTCCAAGACTTAACATGATTTGTTCAAAACGGCAGGTGTATGTGAAAACGCTGTTTGTAAAAAAATAGAAAGAGGTTATTTTTTACTCGCTTCAACGGGATGTTCTATCTTCTCCAAACAATGTTCTTCAGCAAAACGCTTTGGGATTCAAACCCTAGAGGGCGTGATGAGCAAAAATATATGACAAACAATCCACTGTAAACCTTCAGATGAACTATTTCTGTGCATGATCGTGCTAAGCCATCTACTACTACATTTTCCTTACTCTATTTTCATATTTTCAGTTTGGTTTAATTACATTTTTTTTTAAAAGTCAGTCTTGTCAAATAAGAGTAAATCAATTTTTTCAAGACTTTCAAAAATCTTAAAAGGATTAACAACCTTGTGACTGTGTCTCATGATGTAGATGCAATATCTTAAAGATAAAGCATGCTGATCTGACCAAAAAAGTTTAGCCATGAAAAAGTTCACTGATCTATCTGGAAAAACCACAGATTTATCTGAAAAACAAAGCTAGAGAAAGCATTAATAAGCACCTTCTTATTATCTCCCATGCCCAAATAGCTGTCAAAAATCAAAATGTCAGGCAGTTTTTTTAGAATCTACTGACATATGACCTTTTTCTATTTGCAGTTACAGAATAACAGACAACCCAGAGCTCAGCGCTGAATTCTCAAAACATCTCCAGAAACTTCCGGCACGGTATGATGCACAAACAAAACCTTTGTACCAAAGGACTATTGATACATATGGCACTCACTACATACGCCAAGTCCATCTGGGAGGGCGAGTGAGACGGGTCACGGCTTTTCGAACATGTCTTGCAACCCTAAAGGGCTTCTCGGAGACCGATATCAAAAACTGTCTGAATATTGAGTTAAAAATCACTTTGGGGTTCTTGCCAGGCAATGCCTCGCTTTCCAACAAATGCTCTCAAATACTTAAGGATAATCTGAGCATGGGTTTCTACCAGGGCTTCATGACACACAAGACAGAGGTGCTGGGAGGAGAGAAATACTTCCCAGACCTTGTTTTAACCCAAAGTCCAGCTGAAGCTTACTCAAACTGGATGATGAGCTTGCATGACAACCCTGACGTTATTTCATATGCTATTTTCCCCCTCCATCATCTGGTGGCAGATCCTGAGGTTAGTTCCAACCTGAAAATCGCAGTAACAGAATATATTGAAGAGAACATGATTTCTGTAGACCACAAGGAGAATCAAGGATGCTCTCAAACACCAAATCTGGATCAAAACTGCTGTCCTATGAGAGCCGGTCGTGGCACATTAGTAGTGTTAGTGCAGAGAGCTGCAGGACTGAAAGCTGATCTCTTCACACGCACTGATGGTTATGTCAAAGTCTGGTATAACTTCATGTATGAGGAGACTGAGGTGGTTATGGACAATAATGATCCTGAGTGGAATATCAGCTATGATTTGGGATCGGTTGAGTTTGGTCATGAACTCATATTTGAGGTGTGGGACAGTGATGTGATTTATAATGACATGGTGGGGAGATGCGTGGTCAGTCCTGAACGTGGGATTCACTCACACAGCTGTAAATTAAAGAGAGGTGTCCTTTATTTCACCTACAAGGCTTCTTGTGATGCTCATCTGACTGGACCCAGGTGTAGCAGATATTCACCAAAAATGTGAGACTTCCGTATTTGTATAGAACAAAGCTTACAGGCAAAGCATGATTAGAAAATGAATAATTTTAAGCTATCTATTTGAAGATACTGATATCATGTTAAAATTGTATGTACTTTGTGTACTTTTACATATGCTCCACTTTTAAATTGGTTCAATTTTAATAGCAAATAGAAACATGGTTATTGAGAAATGCGGCTTTTGAGGATAATGGCTGCATATAAACTAACCAATGAATGATTAATAACTGATTATGAATACTTTATGTACTGTGAATTTTTATGTGCACTTGTTAGCATAGCACAATTAAACAAACATTCTATTTCTTTCCATATATAGTTTATTATTTTGATAAAGAATATTCACTATAAAGGCATAAAATTGTTCAAACACTTCAAGGGTGACATATCATATCATACATATTGAAAAAATGTAAATGAATAACAGTTTTGCTTTTGGTGATTGGTATGGGTGTTTGTGGTTGGTTTATAACACAAAGTGAAAATAAAATCTTTTGGTTTTTGAGCAACATTTTGATTAGAATTTCATAACTTTATTTCATCAACAAAGGAATGCTATAGTAAGTTATTTGAGAAAATGTGAGAAAAACTATGACCTGTACAACATGTTTGTAACCCTAATTTAACCCTACCCAACCCCTGTTCATAACTAACCCTAACCTACATTAACCCTGTCCATAACTAACCCTAACCTACATTAACCCTGTCCATAACTAACCCTAACCTACATTAACCCTGTCTATAACTAACCCTAACCTACATTAACCCTGTCCATAACTAACCCTAACCTACATTAACCCTGTCCATATCTAACCCTAACTTACATTAACCCTAATCCTAAACCTAACTCCAAAATAGTTCAATCTGTGAACGCCAAGGCAGTAATGTGATTGGTTATGAAAGGTGCAATGACATTAACAGGGAATATGGAAGACTCCTTTAGGAATTCTGCAAGGAACATGGGAATCCAACAGGAAACATGTGGGACTCCTGCAGAAATCCTACAGGGAACATGCAAGACCCCTGCATGAATCCTACAACATATGAACATATGGAAATTCAACAGGGAACATTTTTTGAACATATGGGAATTCAAAAAACATGTAGCAATCTTACAGGGAACATGCAAGATTACTACAGTTAACATGCAGGACTCCTGCAGGAATCCTACAAAAAAGAGGTAGAAATCCTACACGGAACATGCAGTAGGACTCCTGTAGGAATCCTACATGGAATATTTAGAACTACTGCAGGAATCCTACAGGGGACATTTAGAAACTCCACAAGGAACATGCTGGACTTTGTAGGAATCCTACAAAAACATGAAGGAATCCTACAGGGAACATGCAAGACTCCTGCAGGAATTTTACAAGGAACATATAGGAATTCAACAGGGAACATGCAAGACTTCTGCAGGAATCCTATAAGGAACATACAGAAACGCAACAGGGGACATGCAAAATTCCTACAGGGAACATTCTGGACTCCTTCAGAAATCCTACAAAAACAGGTAAAAGTCCTACACAGAACATGCAGGACTTTCTATGAAATCCTATATGGAATATGCAGTAATCTTACAGGGAACATGTAGAACTTATGCATGAATCTTACTTGAAACATGCAGGACTCCTACACGGAATATGCAGGACTAATGCAGGAATCCTACTAGGAACATGCAGGACTCCTGTAGGAATACACGGAATATTCAGAACTACTGCAGGAATCCTACAGTGAACATGCAGGACTTCTGCAAGAATCCTACAAAAACATGAAGAAAACCTACAGGGAACACGCAAGACTCATGTAGGAATTTTACAAGGAACATTTATGAATTTAACAGGGAACATGCAAGACTCCTGCTGGAATCCTACAAGGAACATACAGGAACGCAACAGGGGACATGCAAGATTCCTACAGGAAACATTCAGGACTCCTGCAGGAATTCTACAAGAAATGGGTAGAAATCCTACACGGAACATGCAGGACTTCTTATGAAATCCTATGGAATACACAGTAATCCTACAGGGAACATGTAGAACTCATGCATGAATCTTACTTGAAACATGCAGGACTCCTACATGGAATATGCAGGACTAATGCAGGAATCCTACCGAGAACATTTTGAAACCCCACAAGGGGCATGCAGGACAACTGCAGGAATCCTACAGTCGAAAATGCAGGACTTCTGCAGGAATCCTACAAAAACATGTAGGAATCCTACAGGGAACATGTAAGACTCCTGCAGAAATTTTAGAAGGAACATGCAGGAATCCTACAAAGAACATGCTGAACTTGTGCAGGAATTCTACAGAACACATGCAGGATTGTTGTGGAAATATAAGGTACTTTAACTGTAAATTATCATCCTGTTCTGTGGAAATTTTATTCAGTCCTATATGACTCCAGTAGGATCCCTGACTTCACACACAGTAGATTTTTTGTATTTTTACATTTATTTTGCCAAAATGATTACACGACCATCAACTGAGAAACATTAGCTTACCCAAGATAAACATGAACAAGAGGAGTTCCATCAGAAGTGAAGACTACAACTCTCATGATTCCACACCCAGTCATGGCATTGTCAAACTATGACTTTGTTTGTTTTCAATAAGCACTCTCTAATGACAAAAATATAATATTCTACCTTCAATAACTTTTGATCATGCTGTGTTTTTTCTTTGAAAAATTTCGTTCTAAATGAAAATTGTGTTGTAACACAAATTCTGAATCACAGAAGCTCTACCTCAAGCTCCATCAATGCAGATGGTTTTTTTCCTTTCGGTGCTCAATGGTAAATACTCAGAGGAATATGAAAACTCAAAGTGTTAACATCAAGAGTTCAAGTACGTCAAAATCATATTCAACTATTGTAATTGAACATTCAACAACTGTTCACCATTGCTCTTTTTAGTCTGAAAAAGATGAATGATGTGTAAACTAAATATTGGCCATTTACAAAACTCAACAGGCATAAAGTAAAATATTTGCTAAAAAATTACTAGTAATGCTTTACATTACCGAATTACAACAATAAAGAAATTTGTAACTTGTTACTCACTACACTGTCCATAACCTTTTAAATGGGGAGGAGAAAAACATAGGTGCACTTCACTTCACTGATACTGACTCCTGTGATGCTCCAAGGACAGACGAGTCTTTGCTGAGGTCCACCTTCCTGCGCCTAGACTGAAGCTCTGCACAAGACGTTTGGCCATAGGGGAAATGGTCATGCCCAACTGAGCCAGGTTTCTCTCGAGGTTTTTTAAATCTTCACTTTCGCCAATTGGTGAAGTTTTTTTTTTTTCCCTCGCCGCTGTCGCCACTGGCTTGCATGGTTCGGGATCTGTAGAGCTGCGCATCGATGAAATTGCTCTTTAGTGTTTGGACTCTCAGTAGTGATTATTAACCCACACTGAACTGAACTAAACTGAACTGGACTTAATCTGTCACTGTTTCAATTCACTATAATCTTCTATGTGAAGCTGCTTTGACACAATCTACATTGTATAAGCGCTATACAAATAAAGATGAATTGAATTGAACTTCAATAATACATATTCAGTATTGATTGTGAAAGTCGACAGGTTGTTTACTGAAATTTATACCGCTTTGTTTTAACATTATATTTACTTTAATATAATTACTTTTTTATTTTTTTAAGGTCTGTACCCATCTCACGTTAGTCATACTACTAAATTTGATATAGCAAGCATCAGGCATCACTCTGCTAAAGTGGAGAGTACAAATCAATAATCTAGTGGTTTATGACAATCAACATTCTTTTTGATTCTGTAAGCTTTTAAGTGGTTTGGAGAAACATGAGTGCATCAGGCCTCATGCCAGAATGAAAAAGGAAAGTACATCAAGAGTACATCTGCAATATTGAATGTGAAAGTTGCCAGCTAAAGGTTTTCAGAAGTCCACACCCCTTTGACTAAAATAAATAGCCTTTTTTTTGAGTGCTACATTGCCACAGAACCTATTTGGCGATCATGGAGTCAAGAGCATTCACTGTTCTGATGCTCTTCTGTTTTATCAATGTCAATGACCTTCGTCCCCTCGTTCATCCATGTAATGGACTTCATTTGTGTCATAAAAATGCAAGTCTGACAGCACTGGATGTCCTACCAGGTGGAGGCTGGGATAACCTTCGCAACATAGACATGGGACGAGTGATGAATCTGAGCTATTCCCAGTGTCAGACCACAGAAGATGGAGTCTATCTCATTCCAGATGAAGTCTTTGTTATTTCACAGAAACAGAGTGCAGTGGAAACAAACTCTGAGATCATCATATCATGGATGAATCACACAAGCTCTACCTCAAGCTCCATCAATGGAGACGTTTACTTCCTTTAGGCGCTTAATGGAAAATACTCAGAAGAAAATCGACATATGAAAACGCGCCAAGTGAAAGACAATTCTGTAACATCACGAGCTCAAGTAAGTCAGAATCATATTTAACTGTTGTAATTGAGTATTAAACATTTGTTCACCATTACTATTATCAGTCTGAAAAAGATGAATGATGTGTCAACTTTAAAGGGTCACGAAACACCAAAACACATTTTTTGAGCTGTTGACAGTCATATATGTGTCCCAAGCTGCTATAAACACTATTAGGACACATATATTGCACTAAAAAGTGAAAATTGGTTGTTTTTGCGTTATTTTGAGCAAATTCGTTCTTCCGGTTTGAAACGAATTTTTGAGGCTGCGTCACGGCCATGAGATACTTAGGTGTAAATCCAGCCGGAGAGTGGCTGTCTGTCTTTTCTAGGACGTTCTTACGTATCTGAGGGTGCAGTATTAATTCATGAGAAAGACGTGCTTCAAACCAATCAGCGCGCTCTATTGTGTATGACGTGAAACTTAATTAATATGCATGATAGCTCCGGAGACTGTTTACCAGTTTACAGCGTTCAGACGGCAGAGAGACGCCACGTTGTGTTGCCAAAACAAGTGAAAGTACAAGAATTTCAAGACAAGAGTCGTAGGTGTTATTAGTGTGTTGCAACGAAGGTTTTGTTTTCATTTTCCCTTTATGAGAGAGCAGCTGGACTCACGTGTGGATTACAGTGCACGCGACACGCGACAGAAACGCGTTTGTAAGGAACATTTTTACCCGAGAGCTTTTTCTCATCTGGAAATGGTGAAATCCGTATTTGCCACTCGTCTACTTTTAATAAAAAGACACAGCTCCAGTTTGATTGTCTGTCTACAGATTTGGTAAGTGTTTGCAGTGGACTGCCCTTTGTTTAAATGCTGCTCTCCGAGTGTAAACATGTAAACACAAACTATTCCCGTCGTGCAGGATTTTCGCTGCAATTTGTGACAGGATAGTCTATACACACACGGCTTTCTGACGCTACCTACCGAGTACATAAGTTACAGAGAAATGCGGAGGATTTTTTTTCTCTTATTCGCCGTATCAAATCAGCCTCTGTGTGTTTGTTTTTCCTGTCAAACTTAGCGCGTGCCCAAATGTTAACTCCCTTCTATGCAAAATCTTATCCTCTTTCCCTCCCCCGACACTCCCACACTCCCAGAGCTGGACACGCCCAACTTTCCTGACTTTTTTCAAAACAGAGGTGTGAAAACACCCTGCTGAGACAGGGGGTTTCGTGGCCCTTTAAATACTAGCCATTTCTTTTTCAAATGATTCTAAAGGTTTAATTAAACCTTCAAAATATGAGAAACATCTCATATTTGAAACACAAAAAATATAACCTGGTTAATGAATTACCATTTTGAATTACCATTTTGAGGCCGACTCCAACATGGCATAGGAGTGTGGTTTACCCGCCCGACAAATTGATTGGCAGCCATGTATTAACATGTCTCCGTAGTATAATCTCATCAATAAGACAGGAAGTGCTCAAATCAACCGGGATCAAAAGATCTGTTCAGCTTGCTGTGATCATCAATCATCATCAAAGGTGTTCAAGAAAGAGTTTTACAAGTTTAAAATGTTTTTAAAACAGTGCATGTTTGTAATAAATGACAGCAATTTTACCTTCTTTATCACCACAGCCGTGTCAGTACAATTATAAATAAAAAAAACGCTTCAATCCCAGTTTGTGGATGATAAATCCGGTTATTTTGTATATTAACATAACGGATGCCCATACAGCAGTGGATATTAACGTGTATCCTGTCACATTTGTTGTGCAAAAACAGTGCAAAGTTAAACATGCATGCTGTGTGTGTGTGTGTGTGTGTGTGTGTGTGTGTGTGTGAACTTTGTAACGGCATTTTGTGTGACTCATCATTGCAGAAAGGCTTGAATTAACTCCACAACAAATATATCAAATGATCATCAGGAAAATCCTTACTGTATTTTTCTTACTCAAGAACCATAGGTGAGATCTGCTTCCTTCATGTCTGTCACTGTGTTGCTTATCTGACGCAGCCAAGGCAGAGATTGAGGCACACTCTGACAGACATGTGGGAACATGGGCGGGGAGAACTAGCATTAAATGCACAGGCAACAAAAACAGCTACATTGTGTTCATAGCAGAAAATCCAATATTCTGAAAGGCATGATAAATAATCTGATGTGTGTTTTGAGCTGAAACTTTACAGACACATTCTGAAGACACAAAAGACTTATAAAATATTTCAAGATATTAAATCTTGAAAAAGAAGGGTAAAATAGGTGCCCTTTAATATTACAAAACAGCTAACAGCAGGTCTCATTCTATTCTAAATTTTGGATTATTTTGGCATATTTGTCATTCATCGTACTTTACTAATAACAGGGAAATTTGTTTTAAAAAGTGTAGTATTGATATTGATGAGTTCCGAGAACTAGGGCAACAGAGGTCTGTAGAATTTTATCCATGCAGTTATTGAAACAATGTTGGAAGGCTTCATGCTATTGCTCTAAATAGGGGTAACACTTTATTTTGATGGTCCATTTGAGTATTAGTTGACTGTCTGCTTAATATCTGTTAATACTGTTTCTTCAACAGACATTTAACTGACTATAAGAAACTTTGCAAGTACATGTCAACTTACACTAACCCCAATCTAACAGTCTACTTATAATCTAATGGGAATTATTTGGCAATTCAACCAACGGACCATCAAAATAAAGTGTGACCTAAATATGTATTTACATCAATTTTTTTTTGTATACATGTTAATTTCTAAAACCTATTTTGTCTTTTTTGTTTCTTTTTATTTATTTTTTTAGGTCCGAAACCATCTGTACACAGTAAAGGCATATCCTGACTTCACTTTGGACTCCCGCTTTGCTCAGCGGGCAGTGGAAATAGCACATGCCATTGAAAATAATCAAACACGCCTAGAAATGTATCTGTCAGAGAAACTCGTATTTAATTATGGCACCCATGTCATCACAAGTGTTGATGCTGGAGCCACTTTGGTGCAAGAAGATTATTTAAAAAGGTCCTATGTTCCTGACACTCAGTCAGATTTGTCTTCTCTTTCTGCAGCAGCAGGTTTGAAGTTCTTCGACAATCTTAAATTTGATGTTGGTGGCAAGGGATCCCATTCCCAAGACAACACTGCAGTTCAGGAATATCAGAGAAACGTTGCACATTCTGTAATGCTAAGTCATGGAGGAGCTTTATTCTATCCAGGCATTACTCTGCCTAAGTGGCAAGAGAGTACGCTCAATAATCTTGTGGCTATTGACCGCTCTGGGCTGCCGCTGCACTATTTTCTTAATCCATTAACATTCCCAGACCTTCCAACACAAACGGTAAAAAAACTGGCCTCATCAGTTCATCAAGCAATAGAACGATACTATAAAGTGAACACTGTTCCAGGTTGTGTAAATGTGGATTCCCCAAATTTCAATTTCCAGGCAAATGTAGATGATGCATCTTGTGAGGGTCCAATCACCAATCTTAGCTTTGGTGGCATTTACCAAAGATGCACTCCATTGACATCAGATGGAGATGCCATCTGTAAAGAGACAGCACAGAAAAACCCAGCCACTGGTAATTATTCTTGCCCTCAGCATTACAACACCACCTTGTTACACTCTGAGATAGTAGAAAGCCAATATAAGGAAAGTTCAACACATACTGAAGATTGTGGGTTTTTTAATTGGTTTACTTGTCCTCACCAGAAAAGCGATTATATTCCCCATGTCTGTCGGGCAAAAGTGGACACTTACTGGTGTTCCACATTTCAGAAAACTCTAGGATACTCTGGCTACCTGTTTGGAGGTCTATATGGACCAGATTTACAAAACCCTCTGACCAAATCCAATAGCTGTCCTCCAGACTATTTCACGCTAAAGTTCCTGCCTAATGGCATGACGATTTGTCTGACTAATGATTACGAGGCCGGAGCAAGATTCTCTGTACCTTTTGGAGGCTTCTTCAGCTGCACTTTTGGCAATCCTGTAGCAAATAATCAGTTTCGCTGTCCGCCTCAGTTCAGCCAACATCTCGCTGCCATTAGTGATGGCTGTCAGGTTTTGTACTGTGTCCAGTCTGGTGTGTTCACTGGTGGCCTGTTAAAACCCATCCTCCTTCCTCCATACACAAAACCACCAGCAATCAGCATTTCAGCAACAAAGCAGTAGCTTTAGTGACTTAAAGTGATTGTGCAAAGGTAAGTGTTGGAGAAACTAAAGATGATGACACATGGGACAACTTATAGAGCATGTCCCAGATCAATTAAAAGGAGATTAAAAGTGTACAGATGTTTCAGCCAGGTCTTCCAGTAACACACTGCATGAGAACATCCTGTTTAAAACTACAATGCAATGCAATGAATCTGTTAAAAATGCATTGACTGTCCCACTTTATATTAGGTTTCCTTAACAAGTATGTATACAATGTACTTATTGTGTAAATGCATGTTTTTACATTGAACTTATGATTGATTAAATATATGCATGTACTGTAATCACATCTGTAATTAATTTATGTAATTACATCTTTAATTACACCGATGACCATCCCTTACACTTTAACCCAACCCCTAAACCTACCCATACTACCAAACCTTTCTCTAACCCTATCCATATAACACATCAAAAACACCAGAAGTGTTCTGCAATGTATTATGAACACAGTAAGTACATTATATTTAAGTAAAGCAAATAAATTAAGAAATGCATATTATAAACAGTGATGGCACAAATCTACATCAAAAAGCATTTCATTATAAATACTTGCAGGACATATGTGTTTAAATAAAATACATACTGCTGAGAAAAAGGAAATGCAAGTAATTGGAAAATACAAAATTTCAAACAACATTTACAAGATATGATTTCAAATGCAAGATGCTGTTAGATAAATTAAGAAGTAGACTCCTTGGGCACATGCAGTATTCTGAAGTTTGGCTAGCAGTTCAATTTTACGCTTTGTTCGTAATTGATCATCACAGTTTGACATTATTATTATAATTATGTATTTGTTAAATATATAAATCGTTTTTAAAAGCTTTATGCAAACTGTGCCAGCCTCCTAGGGATGTACTGATGTAATTGGTATTCCATTCTTCAGAAAAGAAATTAATTTTGCCTATTTTACATCAACCTTTAGGTTGTTATGCCCTTCTGTTGGCTGGAAGAAAGAGCTAGCAAACAATCAATGTAGGCTCATTCTGAAAACGTAGCCCTAAATACGTTTCTGGAGATCGTGATTTATGTAGCCAGAAGTATGTATGACTGAATTGCATTTTTAAAATGAATGATACAGGCCGGTATGACGCCGTTTTAGCGCTGTTACCAGTTTGTCTTATAATTTCGTAGTGTACATCAACGGACTTGAGACGCAGAGAGGAGTTAGCCACGATGACAGGGTTTGAGTTTGGTGAAGAACGGTTCCAGAAAGCAGGTAAGACAAAAACAGAATCTTAAAAATAAAATAAACAAGTAACAGGGTGAAAATGTGGTAAAATCTGAAAACATGGTAAACATCGGGCGAGGGCTTTTCTTTTTCTGAATTGCTTTTGAAAATGGTTGGTTGGGTTTCGGGAAGTGGGTGGGTGGGTCAATCAATACAATTTGTTGGGTTTATGGAAGGAGGAGGGTTGGTCAAGTCAGTCAGTCAAACAGTCAGTCAACAGCGGCCTCTGGTGGATTTACACAAGAACAGCAAGCACGAATGGCACTCGAGAGTCAAATTTGAGATCTGAAAAAGCCTACACAGTGGCCTGTGGTAGATTTGCGAAAACAAAAACTGCAAAAAGACGTTCCTCCTGGGACATATTTGGTGGTCTCCAGAAATGTATATAGAGGTATGTTTTCAGAATGAGCCTGGGTTGCAAACGGTAGTGTATAAAGACTAGGGGACTGAACACAAGGTGGTGCAGAGATTCAAATAGTAAAACAACAGAACAAATGTAAAATTAGTGACGTAGTGTGTTTAAACAAGAAAAAGAAAAATGAAAATGAAAGCTGAACAGATTCATAGGTAGAAACACAAAAGAGGAAACAAGAGAACTGGATTAGACATAAGTGGTGATAATTCATAACTAAGCTAACAATGAAACAAGGCACGCTATACTTGAAGGAAATATCGGTAACAAAGACACACAAACAGAAACAAAACACCACACAAGTTGTGAAATTCCTAATTTTCCTAGTTTGATTCTATTTACACATCCAAGTGTGTTGATATCACATTTTCTTGGAAGTAGATGATAATTGTATCAATTATATCACTTCTTTTTATTCTTTATTTACAACGAGCTGAAGTAAGGATTACTTTGTGTGTTTATGGTTGCTAACAAATTAAATGTAATGTAATAAGACCTAATGTTTTTTTATTGCCTAAACTGGTTAGTGAAAACCATACACCATGTACTACACAATCCTATCACCTCCTATAAATAAGAGATGCAGTTCCGAAAGAGAAACACATTTTTACACAGCACACCAGAAGATCATGGAGTCAAGACCCTTCAGCCTACTGATGCTCTGCTGTTGTATGAATTTCTGCAACCTTTGTCCTCTCATTCATCCAAGTAATGGACTCAATGAGTGTCATAAAAACTCAAGTTTGGTAGCCCTGGAGGTTCTGCCAGGTGGAGGTTGGGATAACCTGCGCAACATAGACATGGGTCGAGTGATGAATCTGAGCTACTCCCAGTGTCAGACCACAGAAGATGGAGTCTATCTCATTCCAGATGAAGTCTTTGTTATTCCACAGAAAGAGAACACAGTGGAAACAAACTCTGAGATCATCATGTCATGGATGGACCAGACAAGCTCCACTTCAAACACAGTCAATGCAGAAGCTTCCTTTTTTTCGGTGCTCAATGGAAAATTCTCCATAGAACACCAGCGTATGAAGACCCACCAAGTGAAAGAGACTTCTAGAACAGCACGGGTTCAAGTAAGTCAAAACAATAGCCTAAGAAAATTTTAACTAAAACAGTTTTAAAAATCTTGGTACTTATCTTAATAAAAAAATTAAGAAAATCAACTCTTAACTATACATACATGTAGCATCTACCATTCATATCATTTTATATGTTTGGCCAACTTTAGAACATTACTTTCATTAAGTCCTTTGTTTATTTTTCAGGTGCGTAATCATCTCTACACAGTAAAGGCATATCCTAATTTCCATCTGGATTCCAATTTTGTTCAACAAGCAGAGGAAATTGCAGATGCTATTAAAAACACTCAAACACGTCTAGCGACTTACCTGTCAGAGAAACTCATACTTGATTATGGTACCCATGTCATCACAAGTGTTGAAGCAGGTGCCAGTTTGGTGCAAGAGGATTATTTAAAAATGTCTTATATCCTGAAGAATCAGTTAGACTTGTCTTCTGTTTCTGCATCAGCCGGCTTTAACTTCTTTGACAAAGTTAAATTAGATCCTAGTTACAGTGGAGCCCAAAAAACCTCTCAAAACAGTTATTATCAGGGTAACATCACATATTCTTTAATTTAGAGCCATGGAGGAGCTTTATTCTATCCAGGCATCACTCTGCAGAAGTGGCAAGAGAGTACGCTCAATAATCTGGTAGCCATTGACCGCTCTGGGCTGCCGCTGCACTTTTTTCTTAATCCATCCACATTTCCAGATATCCCAGAACCGGTTGTACATAACTTAGCCTTGTTGGTTTCTCAGGCCGCAGAGCAATACTATAAAGTGAACACCATTCCAGGTTGTGTGAATGTATATTCTAAAAACTTCAACTTCCAGGCAAATGTAGATGATATGTCCTGTGAAGGTCCTATCACCAATCTTAGCTTTGGTGGCATTTACCAACAATGTACTCCACTGACTTCAGATGGAAACACTATTTGCGATGAAATGGCACAAAAAAACCCAGCCACTGGTGGTTATTCTTGCTCTCAGCAGTACAACACCACCCTATTACGCTCCGAGATAATAGAGAGAGGTTATACTCGTTACGAATGCCAAACCTCTTGTCATTCCTGTGGTTTCTTAGGGTGGTCAACTTGTTGTTCCCAAATATGTACTGATGTTAACTATGTCCGCCGTGCTAAAGTGGACACTCTCTGGTGTTCCTCTACTCAGAAAATCCCTGAGTATTCTGGATATCTCTTTGGAGGTCTGTATGGACCATCGATGCAAAATCCATTTACCAGATCTTATACGTGTCCTCCAAATTTCTTCATTCAAACAATTCTATCTAAAGCAATAATGGTTTGTTTGAGCAATGATTATGTCAAAGCAACGAAATCAGCTGTGCCTTTTGGTGGCTTCTTCAGCTGCCAATCTGGCAATCCTCTCTCAAATGGTCAATCTCGCTGTCCACCTCAGTTCAGCCAACATCTTGTTGCCATCAGTGATGGTTGTCAGGTGTTGTACTGTGTTCAGTCTGGTGTGTTCAGTGGTGGTCAGTTAAAACCGGTTCACCTTCCGCCATATACAAGCCCACCACTGGTTGGCATGACTGTGACAAACTCTGTAGTTGTAATGACAGAAGGTAATGGTTCCTGGGTGAGAGTTGGACAATCAAGGATATGGCAACCAGCATATCCTGTTGAAATTAATCAAGTGTTTGAGTGGTCTGGAGGGAATAAAGCTGGTGTAACTTACAGCCTGATAGCTCTGATTGCTCTTGTGGTGTCAGGATCAGTTGTTTTCACAACCTGATGCTCACTGGCAATATGGCGCAGACATTCTATAAGGACATTACAACAATATAATCAATAACTGTAATTACTTAATCACTCACTCACTATCCTTCTGCTTAGTCCCTGATTTATCAGGGGTCGCCACAGCGGAATGAACAGCCAATTACTCTGGCATATGTATTATGCAGCGGATGCCCTTTCAGCCACAACAGAGCAATGGTAAACAAAGATACACTCTCTCATTCACACACACTGTACTGTGGTGGAAACCTGAGCACCTGGAGGAAACCATTGTAAACAGATAGAGAACACTAACTGGAATCACAGAACTGTAATTAAATTGAGCAATGATTGACAAGGTGGTGGGACAAATTTTCTTGTTGTAAGTATCACTACTATAATCAAAGTAATAGCTGCAGTAGCATTATAGTATTAGCAAATTCTTGTTTTATCATAACCAAATGCACTGTACGCCAACTAATCTGCAAAACCAAAACAATGTTTTTCTTAAAATTATTACATTACACTGATTTAAACATTGTATTGATTATAACTGTACACATAAAAACATCAATATGTGATTATGTGAATAGCTTGCGCTGTTGTTCTTGATTTTACATTTTAAAATATTTTCCAATAATATAAACTTTGCTTTTGTTGAAGGGTTACTTGTCATCATTTCAGAAATGTAAATTTAAAAATGCACTGCAATCTGTTATTGTTTGCACTTAACTACTCTGTCATTGATTTGGAGTATACTGGCATTTTAATAACCCTAATGCTAGTATAATCATAGGCAAATAAATGGTATCACTTTACAATAACAGTACATGAATAATGATGTTAAGTAAACTAAACATTACTTTATTATGAACTAATGATGAGTTAATGCATGCGCTAATCATGAACTAACCTTAACTACAACATGAGTCACATGAGTTTATATGTGAATAATGGCTACCTTAATTGTTATTATATGATTATTTGTTAGTTAAATTATTAATTACCACATTAATCTATGCTTAATTTAACCATCATGAACTCATGAGCTGTTAATATATAATTATGTCATGACTTTACTTGGAGGGGCACATTATCATTAACCCATTCTTAACTACTCATGAATTCATTATAGACGTACAACTAGTTTGTTTACACTGACTAACAATAGCAAAGTGTTCTGTCAACATCAATAGTTTAACACAAAAGTTCATGAGTAGTTAAGGATGAGTTAATGATGAAGTGCCCCTCCAAGTTAAGCCACAACATAATTATACATGAACAGCTCATGAGTTCATGTTGGTTACATTTAACTTAAACTTAAATGTTTATTAATACATTAATTAACAACATGTACTTACAAGTAATTAAGGCAGCCGTTATTTATACAAACTCTTGTGAATTATTGTGTAGTTAAAGTTAGCTCATGATTAGCGCATATATTAACTCATCATTAATTCATAATAAAGTAGCATTTAGTTTACATATTAATAGACAGTGTTGGGAGTAATGCATTACAAAAGTAATGTATTACAGTAACGTATTACATTTTCCTGTAACGCAGTAGTGTAAGGCATTGCTAATACATTTTCAGTAATATTTTACTCTGTACATGTTCAGTAACGCGTGCATTACAACAAACTTTTCGCCCGCAAGACATTAACAAATAAAAATACCGCAGTTCTACTTCCTGTTCGTGGTGAGTGAACATACGTGTGTGTTGTCATTAATCTCCCTCTGCCTATTGGAACTTTTTACTTTGAACGTGGAATGATTTCAGCCTCTGAGCTCGAGGTCCGGGGCTATCGGCTCAGCCCTGTTCGCAGTAACATTAAACCTTAATGCGCAGCGGAAAAGCGGAAAATAGATGAAAATGGCAGAAGACAGTACATTCGCGAGATGGACGTACGTGCATATGGCGTTATTTCACTGACAAATGTCATAAGTGCATTCATGTAATACGAGCGAGCGAACGCGCCTGTCTCCTTTGTCTGTGGACAAAACTCCTCACGTGCACTCAAAACACTGGCTGCTTACGTGCGAATGATCTGCTCTCGCTCAGTCTGATGATGCAGACTCACAATTTGTGCCTTGTGTTTCCTCCCCTTTTCATGCTTTTGCTCTCCAGAGATCCTCCTGTTAAATTGTTATCCCAAGAATGTTGATATGGTTTATATATTGCTACACTATTTACCTACAGGTTAAGATAAATTCTATAATAAACACTAGTGTTTTTGAGTGTTAGGTATACTGCCTATGTTTTAGGCTAGTATTATTTACAACTCGTTAATGAATGCTGCAGCATACTGTAGTATTTTTAAGAATAGTGAACTCATAAAATGAAATACAAAGTGTAGTTTTACTACAGTAAAGTGTGGTGAATTGTAGTATAATATACCCTATATTGTGAAAAAAAAAAACTACAGCACTGGGTAATTTGTTTATATTACACTTGTTGTGTTACCATAGCAACTATAGTATTACCACAAAAGATTAATTGAAGTACTTTACTGTAGTACTGTCAAAACACAGTACATGTTAATATGTGTGTTCAGGGGCCCTGTGGAACAGCTTTTCCTCAAAATGAAGAGGATGACAGGGAAAATGTCCTCCACAATCTCATCAACAATGTGGAAGACAACAGAGACTAGTTCACTTTATTTTAGTTGCTAAGATAAAACGGGATTGATAGTGAGATTTATTTGAAGAGTGAATAGTACAGTAGGCTATAATACCATTTCAAGTTTTTCCCTATTTTCTATAACAGTTACATTTCTGCTTGCGTTCGTTATATATTAGTTTAAATGTTTTTTATTTGATTAATATGGTGCACCTTTTAGATGTTTAATAAAGGTTTTTAAAATAAAATGTATTCTTTACATCCAACGTCTATTCTCTGTGTCTTTAAGTGCTTAAAACTGGAAATATCTCATCATATAACATACAGCCAAAAATGTTATGGTTTATTAGATAAAAAATGTAATATGTAAGTCTATTTTAGCATTTTGGTTATTGTTAATAAATAGTGCACGAATATAAATCATATCAAAAAAGGAAGAGGGAACACAAGACACAAATTGTGAGTCTGCACAGATATTGCCAGATAACCACTTTACCTCTACCATACTTTTAACAGATTATTTGTGAATCTGACTGTCATTCTTTCTTGCATTGTATTGAGCCTTCACGTTGCCAATTATATACTGTATTGTTAGTAGCCTGGATAGGTCACAGTCATTCTGCTACATCATATCGCTTTCTACTGGATGTAAAATACTCTGCAGTACATGTGGTCATTTTAGAATGTTAAGTCCTAATTCTGTAGTTATTTTGGTGAAAGTAACTAAAAAGTAATATAAGAGTAATGTAATGTAATTACAATTTTGAGGCAGTAAAATTGTAATGTAAGGGATTACTTTTAAATAACAGTAACAAGTAATCTGTAATGCTTTACGGTTTGGAAGTAACTTGCACAACACTGTTAATAGATCATTATTTATATGCTGTTATTTTAAAGTGTTACCAAATAATAAATGCAGCCAACACAATAGTTTTTTTATTTTTTTATTTGAGGTCTCTGACTGTTTAATCTTATCTGTAGATATTCTAACATGAGAAGCTGTTTTACAACGTATTTCATGAGCAAAAACTATTTTAAAGTACAGTATCAAAAACTAATCTGGACATATCTTGAATTGAACACTGATTAAAACTAGAGAACATTTTCAGATTAATCCCAGTTTTGGTGTTAAGTCTGTTAAGTCCCTCATGAAAAAACATGCATGGTTCATATACAGCAACCATGTATCTTCCTCATATAAACCACTCAGAATTACCTTATATGTTTGATGCAACTCCAATACATGTTCTATAAAAAATTATGGAAAAATAAACAATTTTATTAAATATTAAAATAAATATTAAATATTAAAATGTTTAATATAAAATATTATAAAAATGATAAAAATCATACTAAAAAGCACATAATAGAACTGTAGGTGATTATTAAATTATTATGATATATATTATGAATATTAAAAGTCTTATATGGGTTTTACATGACAACAGTGTATTAACTTATGACATTAGTAAAAATGTTGGAAATTACTGATATTCAAATACAAATCATATAATTTTTTAATAGATTTGTAGACTTTTTTTAAATATGTATTACATATTGTTTTAGTGGGAAAATTATGTGCAGGCTTTATTACTTTTCACCTAATTCCTTATATTACAGCAAAAGTATTACTATAAATGCACATATAATTATCATACATGAACTCAGTCATTATTAGAATATTTCTGCATATAGTGACCAAATATGATTTCAGTCAATGACACACATACTGTATTTGCAATGGGACAATTTTATTGAAATTCAGTAACAATGAAATTATTTTCCACCAGGAGTAATTTGAATTCCAAATTGATAGCAAGCCAATGAACAATTTATTTCCAAAAACAATACACAAAAAAGCAAAAACAACACAAGGTCACTGTCATCAATCATCAAAGAGCATTAAGGTTTCTGGATGTTTTTCTGTTCTCTTTTTCTTTCTAATTTCAGTAAGTTGGGCATTGATGGCTTCACCAAAGCTTGAGGGCAAAACATTGCTCTTGTTATAAAACAAGGTGGCCCACAGTTAGGCCCAATCCCAATTCTACCCCTTAGCCCTTCACCTTACCCACCTTGTCCCAATTCTCTTTAGCTTGAAGGCTACGAACGGAGATTTTTCAAGACCACACTCGAAACCAAGGGCTAAGAAAATTTTCCAAAAACTTACTGTATACTGCATCTACTTAGTTTTATTTATCACAAGCTTAATTTCATAGCCCAGATTCCCTGGATTTTCCCAGAAGATTGCTCACAAGGAGCACATCAGTTGAGAAAACTCACAAAACAGAAGGTCGAGTTTGCATTCTGGGCTACAGCCCAAGTCAATTTGCCACTAAATACATTTGATCCTGGAGAAATTTCAACCTGTTTTTTAAGAAAAGTACAATTTTTTTTTATTATGCAGTGTTGCCAAGGCCTGTAATAGTTTTATACAGCTTATAACCATATGGTTCATTTAAAGGTGCAGTATTCATTCATTCATTCATTTTCTTTTCTGCTTAGTCCCTTTATTAATCAGGGGTCGCCACTGCAGAATGAACTGCCAACTTATCCAGCATATGTTTTACACAGCGGATGCCATTCCAGCCGCAACCCAACTCTGGGAAACATTCACACACATACACTACAGACAATTTAGCTTATTCAATTAACCTATAGCGTATGTCTTTGTACTGTGAGGTAAACTGGAGGACCCGGAGGAAACCCACGAGTACACGAGGAGAACATGCAAACTCCACACAAAAATGCCAACTGACCCAGCCGAGGCTCGAACCAGAGACCTTCTTGCTGTGAGGCGATCGTGCTACCCACTGCGCCACTGTGACGCCCTTGCAGTATTTATTGACAGGTTGTGGGGCAGGGCTTTGGGGAGGACTGTGTAATAATCTGTGGCAAACCTGGTCCACCTTCCAAGTCAGAGCTTACTAATGAGGTTGATGAAAAAGGAGAACTTCAGTGATCAGATTTGGTAGCTCTAGGAACAAAATAAGATACAACTGACAGTTCGCTAACCCCCGCCCTCCTTAGTTACTATTGTTATGCCTGTCAAGCTTTTGTGCCTGGCATGTCTGTTACAATATGTATGTGCCAGTGTCAAGACATTCCCAGGGAGATTAGTCATATTTGGCAAACAGGTGAGATATCAAAGAAAGCCAGCCATAAAAGGACTGCAGTATGCATTACAGGGGTATATTCACAACATCTTACGCAACCGATTAGAAAATAATTTATTAAAAATTGAAGCTAAAGTCTAGGCGCCTCATACACTGACCATTTAACAGCTTAGTTCATGCACAGCAGGGTGTGTGAAATGTAAAAATAATCTAATAATAATTAATTAAATCATGATTTCTCTTTTTTTTTTTTTTTTTTAGCAAAAAAAGCCTGATAGACTAATTGTTCATTCATTTTCTTTTCAGCTTGGTCCCTTTATTAATCTGGGGTCGCCACAGAGGAATGAACCACCAACTTATCCAGCATATGTTTTACACAGCGGATGCCCTTCCAGCTGCAACCCATCACTGGGAAACACCCATACACTCTCACATTCACACACATACACTACGGACAATTTAGCTTACCCAATTCACCTGTACCACATGCCTTTGGACTGGGGGAAACCGGAGCACCCGGAGGAAACCCACGCGAACACAGGAAAAACCTACAAACTCCACACAGAAATGCCAACTGACCCAGCCGAGGCTCGAACCAGAAACCTTCTTGCTGTGAGGCGACAGCAAAATAAGGGCCACCGTGACACCCCAGCTATAGAACAATAAAACGTAATTACCCTAGTTAAGCCTTTAAATTGCAATTTAAGCTGAATAGTATTAGTAATAAAAAACTAGAATATTGTGTGAAATATCTAATAAGATATTATGTACTGTCACCATGGCAAAGAAAAAAGAAATAGGTTATTATAAATTAGTTATTACAACTATTATGTTTTTCAATATATGTTTTCTTAAAGGGCACCTATGGTGAAAAATCAACTTTTCAAGCTGTTTGGACAGACATATGTGTAGGTATAGTGTATAGACCGTCATATGGGGGTGATATAAACACACCCAGTCCTTTTTTTTTTCAGTTTAACAACATAAAAACGATGGACCAATTGGAGCGGTTTTGAGACCGACCGCAACTTGACGTAGGAGTGCGGTCCCCCCACCCACCGAATTGATTGACAGCTGCGTATTAACATGTCTCCGTAGTAATGTTTATAATTCTATCAACAAGACAGAATGTGCATGTGACGGGTGTTAATAAGAGTTTATTAATTTAATGTATTTCACTAATAGTCCCTCCTTTTAATTTCCGTGCATTTGTTTTGCATCAATTTGTTTAGAAATATGTTAGAATTTAATTTTTACTTTATTTGTGTTGTTTAATGAAAATAGTTTTATATTTGTTTGGCACGCTACGTCACTCAGTCCGCATTGAGCTCGCTGAGGAGAGGTGAGCAGTTAATAGTGCTCTTAGGAAAATTGTTTTAAAAGTTGTCGGTTGTTTAAATAAGCTTTTAATATGCATTGGTATTGTTTGTAAGAGTGTTCTATAATAACTAGGAAGTATTTTTCTTCATGTGGATGGATGAAATTAATCGTTTTTACTGAGCACAGTTGATTGAGTGTTGAGTGCTAAACACAGTGATTTCGATTGATCATCTAACTGCCATTTATTTGTTAGGTGGGGAAATTTACCAGTGAAATTATATCTCCTTATTGTGCTGTTTTCTGATCCATCCAGGTATTTTTTTCATGTACAGTTGTTCTTATTTGTGTTTACATTTGTTCCTCAATTAAATTAATTTCTAATATGAAGTTAGATGGGGAAGATTAATTAACATAACAATGTATGGAACTGTAATCATTTGTTATTTTTATTTATTTACTTTTTGTACACCTTTGTGATCTGTTTACCTAGTTTTAATTAGGTATGTTATTGTATGTTTGCCGAGTCCGCATTGAGCGCGCTGAAGAGACGTGGGGAAATTTACCAGTGAAATCATATCTCCTTATTGTGCTGCTTTCTGATCCATCCAGTCTGCTCTGACCTGACGCTTGAGTGACAATAAACCCACCATCAGCAACAGTACCAGTGGCCTGTCTCTTTATTGTACACAATGCAGAGAGTCGAACACCGGTTACATGCGCAAAGCAACCGTAAATACAGTAAAAGGTCTGTTCAGTTTGCTAGGATCATCAATCATCATCAATGTGATCAAGAGTGAGTTTTACAAGTTTAAAATCTTTTAAATCAGTGCATGTTTGTAATGAATTACAGCGATTTACTTCAGATTTACTTCATCACCACAGCCGCGTGTCAGAACAATTATAAAAGAAGCTGCTTCAATCCCGGTTTGTGGACGTTAAATCAGGTTTATTTTGTACATTAACGTAACAGATATCCATACAGCAGTGGATATTAACCTGTATCCTGTCACATTTGCATGCAAAGACAGTGCAAAGCTAAATGCGCGCGCTGTATGTGTATGTGTGTGTGTGTGTGTGTGTGTGTGTGTGTGTGTGTGTGTGTGTGTGTACGTGTTTTTGTGACATATCAGGACACAAATCTGTATAATGACATAGGTATGACACAGGTATTACAAAAAGCAGGTGAAATATGAGGACATTGGTGACGTCCTCACTTCTCAAAAAGCTTCTAAATCACACAGGATGAGTTTTTTCAGGGAGTAAAGCTGTACACTGTCTCCTGTGATGGTTGGGTTTAGGGGTAGGGTGGGGTGAGGGCAATATAATATACGGTTTGATCTGTATAAAATGAATGGAAGCCTATGTAATGTACCCACTTTTCACAAAAACAAACGTGTGTGTGTGTGTGTGTGTGTGTGTGTGTGTGTGTGTGTGTGTGTGTGTGAACTTTGTAACGACATAATCGTTGGTAAAGTTCTTATTGTAGTATTTTTCACAAACATTACGTGAGATCTACTTCTTTTATGTCTGTCAGTTGTCTGAGGCAGCCAAGGGCGGAGACTGAGGCACGCTGACAGGCACGTGGGAACGGTGGGCAAGGAGGACTAGCCTTAAAGGCCCAGTACACAAAAACAGCAAAAAGCTGTTAAGAGCTATAAAACACAAACTAGTGAAGCTATATTAAATAATCTGATGGGTGTTTTGAGCTGAAACTTTACAGACACATTCTGGGGACACAAAAGACTTATATTAAATCTGGAAAAAGGGGTAACCTAGGTGCCCTTTAAAATGTGTTTTTAAAATCTTATCTTCACTTCAAGAGTTCGCACTTAGATATTGTTTGACAAATGTTAGCTGGTTTGGCATGCTGTCCCGGGAGAGAACCCTGAGCTCGGAGATAGTTGAGCCCAGGGCTCCCGCCTGGTCGATAGAGCGTATCAGGGGAGTATGAGATCAGGTGGTTCTCGAGAGCTCCCCGTGATAAAAGGAAGAAAAGAGGAGGCGAAGGGGTGGATGGGGGGTTTCTTCGAAATGAAGATAAGGGAGTGATTTTCCCTAGGCTACTTATAGTGAGCTTGGATTGATCTGATTGGCTAGCTAATGATTGTGGATGAGGGATCAGCCGCGGTCAATAATATCACGTGTTCCTCTCGAAATTTGTTTATGAACCTTCACTAAACAGCACTTGGAAAATATTTTTTAAATAATACAAATTTCACAGGAGGGCAAATAATTTTGACCAGTTATATTTATATCACAGGTAAGCCATAGAATGTAGTCTGTGTATCTGCTTGCATTAGTGTTTTTTGTTTGGTAATTATTTTGAAATGCAGGATATCTCATTACATTGGCAAGTTAAAAGTGCTGTTGTTTCAGTGATTTGAAGTACCTATTTGCCAGTACTTAGATGCAATTTTGCAAAACATTATTGAACTAGAAAAGTAAAGTTTGTTAACAAACTTTATCGTGGCTTGAGAAAGCCTAGTCTTGAAGAATATAAGTAGTTTTTAAGAAGTTAAGAAAAAGTTGGCATAGATATACAAATAGGTTGCTAAGGTGTTGCTAGGGTGTTCTGAGTAGTTGCTAGGTGGTTGCTAAGCAGTTGCTTGGGTGTTCTAAGTGGGTGCTAAAGTGTTGTTAGGGTTTTCTGGATGGCTGCTAGGTGGTTGCTAAGGTGTTTCTAGGCAGTTGCTAGGGTGTTCTGAGTGTTGCTAAGATGTTGCTAGGCGGTTGCTAGGGTGTTTAGACTGGTTGCAAGGCTGTTGCTAAGGTGTTGCTAGGTAATTGCTATGGTGTTCTGAGTTGTTGCTAGGTGCTTAGCAACGTGTTACTAGGTGGTTGCTAGGGTGTTTGTAGTGGTTGCTAGGTGGTTACTAAAGTGTAGATGGGTGGTGTTCTAGGTGCTTGCTAAAATGTTGCTAGGGTGTTCTGAGTGGTTGCTAGGTGGTTGCTAAGGTGTTGCTAGGTGGTTGCTAAGGTGTTCTGAGTGGTTGCTAAGGTGTCCTGAGTAGTTGCTAGGCAGTTGCTAACATAAATTTGCATGGTTCTAGTATGAATTAGCATTATTCTAGCAAATTTCTAGTATAAATTAACATGTTGTTAGCATGGATTTGGTTTGAATTAGTATGTTTCTAGTATGATTATTGTTTGTTAGTATGTTTCTAGTATGATTAGTATGTTTGTTAGTTTGGATTGGTATATTGTTAGCATGAATTTGTATGTTGTTTGTATGTTCAATGTAAAGTCAATGGCAGTTTTTTTTTACAATGAAAGTCTATGGGACAGTTGCTAGGTTGTGATTAGTAAGTTGAAAGGTCATCAGTGATTGGCAGATTGGTAGTCAAACAGTAAACGGAGTTAAATGAGCCAAACCTTAAGTCTGTATGACAGTCTGGCGCAAAGTTATGGGGTCCCAATGTTTGGCCCAATGTAAAGTCAATGGAAATTTCTGGGTCAGTTTTAGGAAACCCATAAGTCTGATCAGTTGGAAAAGATATAGCATCCCGAGTCAGACCAGTTTGGAGGTCTGGAGTCAGTTTGATGGTTGTAGTATGAACGGTCTAGGAGGAGATGCGTATAGAAATTAGTCTCAGAAGAAGAAGAAGACGAAAGAATAATATGTTTATGTAGTATAACAGTATGTTGGCTTTCTCAAGCCACCATAATTAAGTGGGCATGAAGTAAGAATTGAGGACCTTACCTATTGTACTCTGCAAATGACCTCAGCTAGAACAACATTTCATTAAAAGTAGTAATGACAAAAACTTTACAAAACTAGAGAAAAGAATGTGCATATCCCTTTCTGCCGCCTGGTCAACCTTGGGCCTATGTGTGACTTACAGTAAATTATTCTCTCATATATATGACCAAAAATATAGTCTAGAAGAATATTTTCATTCTCACTGGAGCTTCAGGCACATTATCTCAATTGTAGCGTTACAAACACAGGCTCACAGTTCCCAAAGTTTGACTCCTTTTGTAGTTAGGAATTATTACACAATATTATTATTGTAGAAGTTATATATAGTAGCGAAATTAGTTTTATTAGAAATTATTTAATTAGAAATTAGCTACATTTAGGAATATTAAAGATTATTAATAACAAGTTATTAATTACAAATATTCAGAATTAACTTATAGTTAATTTAAGTTAACAAATGTAACAATGACTTTGCCTGCTCATCTGAAGGACTCTTTAATTGTTTATTTATTTAGAAAGGGAATTATATCCTACTTCTTGTGAAGTAGAATAGTTTAGAAGTTTTATTAAACTTTAATGAATTGGTAGCAAAGATCTTTTACTGTTAAAGTCACCATTTCTGTGAGGCAAAAACAAAGACAATCGAATTATTTTTCATTTATTTAGAAGGAGGTGTTTCAGGCCAGTGACTGGTCATTCCCCACTCCAGAGCCAGCTAAACAGAGCAGTTGAATGCAGGGGAAACATTGATCTGTCTGGAGAGGAGGAGGTTAGCCAGGCCCAGCCTGCAGTAACCCCACAGCAGAGACCAAGACTTGATCACTGTTTCCGCAGTGGGGAGCCAGGGCATTTTGCCAGAGACTGTCCAGCCCCAAGTCCCCGGCCATGGGCGAGATTGCCTCAGGGAAACGACTCCTGGATGAGACAATGAGGGGATCCTCACCCCGGTCCCTGATACCCCTCCATAAAGTTTACCCCATCTTGGGGTGCTGCGGACCTGCCAGAGGACTGTATCTGGACTGTGTGGTTGTTGGACAGCCCTGTAGCGTCCTGGTAGACACAGGATCTACCATTTGCTTGTTACTAAAGAGACTATTAGCAGAAACTGATTGCCCTCTTGCGGACGACTGGACCCCCACTAATACTGAATTGCTTACAGTCACGGGGGAAAGGACAGTAATGTCAGGGAAGAAGCTATTGCCTGTAGTAGTGGGGAAGGACTTTTTTAAGGTATTTCTTAAACCAGAAATGTGTTACTGGGTGGCTGGGATTTTGGGATTTCCTAAAATGTAAAAAGGCTAGGAGTCTTTGAATGGGACGTGTGGGGGAGGGGAAATCAAATATGTAAATGAAGTGTCGTTTGAGTGATTGACCTGTTTTGCTTTGCTTGATGAGGAAAGAAATAGTTTCCTTATCAGACTAAGTTAGATCTGAGATGGTGGGGTGGATGCTTGGGTTGAAATTAGACATTATAGTGATTTCAGAGCATCTAAGCAAAAAATATTGTCTGTATAGGTAGACAGATAACCTTTTGCGGAGAGTGGAAATGCAATTGGAGAGTATATTAAGTGTGATGGGCAGCCTGGAATCTGGGAGGTAGGGGTGGGCTTGTTGGATGCCTTTTATGAGAAGGTTGGTTTGAGAGTTGGATTGGCTTTTAATAAAGCTGCCCTAACTGTTCTTATTGGAGTGGATGTGGGTAATGAATGGTGTAATGGTGAGTAGGGGAAATTGGGAAATTGATGTGTTGTAAAGAGTATGGGAGTGTTTGAATGCATTCCATGCTGTGAGATATGATTGGAGGGTTCTAGGGGCAACAGCTTGTAGTATGATGGAGATGGATGTTTTGTGGGGGTTGTGCATTGGGTGGGGAAATGTAGAGTGGTTAACTGAGGAGATTAGCTATTGTCCAAGGGAATGTCCATTGATGAATAGTGGATGTTGAGGCAAGGGTGTTCCTGGATTCTTGCTGGCAGAGTCTGGAGCAGGTTCAGCTGGGGGTGTGGCTTTTCTTTTCTGTTTTCTGGACTGAGGATATGGGGCGTGGCATGAGCTATGGTCCTGGAAGTTCCTCTTGAAGGTAGAGTAGGTGAAGTGATGCTGGAGAAGAGTTCTAACCCTTAGCGATCCTGTAAATTTGCTTAAAATGCAAATATAACTGTAACCGAGTCAATGGATAAAACATTACTCCATGTCCTCCTCTGCCTCGTCATTTTCACATGAGTAAATGTTTTTCCTCAAGTGACAAATTTGTTTTGCTCGTTTTCTTTGGCATTTCTACCTTCAACCAACTTGCAAATGTAAACTCTTGTGACGCTCTTTCAAAGTCATTTGCAACTGAGTGGACCACTAACCGTCAAAGAGAGGGTGGGACCGTCTCTTATCCTGAGCTCTCCTTGGATGTTTATAGCTCTTGACACCTCTTAGATGCAACTATTGGTTCAAATGAGGTCTCAATCTAAAGTGCAAATGTCGGTGACCATTTTGATGTCAAAGTATCAGTAATATTTACATCTGAAAGATGCTATACTACCAAACACATTATAGATGGCTTCGTCGACTAGTTTGAAATGATAGCATGATTTGCCAGTGCATTCCGTGGATGTTTATCGACGTATTATGTGTTGTGGACTAAATATTTTACTGAATTGGATTGCTTGGACCCTTTGCAGTGTAATTACACCATGTTGTTGAGATGTTATGGATCTGTGGACAGATGGGAGGCTTACAATGTGAGTTTCTTCAGTTTTGTTATTGTTTCTTTGGTTGTTGGCAGTTTGACAAAGATACTAACAGTGTTCAAATCTCTTAAAATGATTGGAATCATTCTAGTTGCAAGAATCTCAGCTTTGGATTTGGTTTGAAGACATGGCAGATGCGTAGGATAAAGCAGGGGTAGGTAAGTGGCGGCTTAAAGTGGATAGAGAAGGAGATCTTTAATGGTGTTATGGTTGAATGGTGAAAGAAGGGGTAGGCCGATGGCCTCGGCTCGAATTGTAGTCCTGGCGAGGCTGAGTGGTGCTGAATGGCGGCTGGAGTCTCGGGGAGAGCGGGGCTCTTGCTGAAGTTGTTGTTTTGCTGGTTCTTTCCATATTGTTAGGTTTAATGATGCAACACTGTAAAAAGCTTCTTGAAGCTGGAGCGTTTTTGTAGCGAGAACAGTCTTCAAAAAATGAAGATGAGGGAAGTTAGGTGAAATGGGCTATTTATTGTAGGTTTAAATTAATCTGGTTTATTGATGATTGCAGATGAATCAATCATAGCACATGCTCCTCTCAAAAATAGTTAATTACTTAATTACTGCAAAGCATAGCAAATGAATCAATGAGCAAGTCACCCTCATACTTCATGTTTGATCAAGACAAGAGCTATTGGTTTTCTTTTATTGAAAATAGTAGATTAGCCAAAACAAAAGGTAACCCTGTTTTGGAGGTGTTGATTCACAAATTAAAAAAAAGAAAATCGTAACCAGAACACATGTACAAAACAGAAAACCACAACGCATGCAAATTAAGTGTAAATGCCCACATGAAATGTACCTTTGAAGGCTGCATGTTTGACTGTGTGTTTACTAGAGCTATGGTGAAAATTTGTTTGAGAAATTGCTTCTTTTAAATTTTAAAAATGTATCTTTACTCTCTTTTGAATACATTTTTTGAACACAGAAAAATCTCAGAATCGATTTCTCAAACAATGTTTTGCCACAGCTTTATTGTTTACTCTGGCATAAGCACCCAAATATACTTTGTCTATTATAGAGCATCGAAGTTGCTTGCACACGTTTGGCTTTTAAAAAAAGCATGGGGGGTTACTGGTATTATATTCTTTAGAAAATAAATGACTGAAAACATTTAGCCTATTTTACGCCAACATTTTGTGCCCTTCTGTTGGCTGGAAGAAAGAGCTAGCAATTAGTAGGTTATAAAGACTAGGGGATTTAGCACAAGGTGGTGCAGAGTTTCAAATGGTAAAATAACAGACTAAATGTATAGTGAGTAATGCAATGTGTTTAAAAAAAAGAAAAGAAAAAGAAAAATGAAAACAAAAACTGAACAGAGCTAGAGGTAGAAACACACAGGACGTAACAAAAGAACTGGATCATACACAAGTGGTGATAATACATAACTAAACTAACAATGAAACAAGGCGGGCTAAACAAAAAAACAAGGCAGGATAAACTGGAAAGCAAGTAACAAACAGTAACACAACACTGTGTTTTTTGGGTGGAGGGGGGGCTGTCTAGGGTTCGTCTGTCTAAACTGGTTCAGTGAAAACCATACACCCTGTAATATGCACAATCCTACAACACCCTATAAATAAGAGATGCTGTTCTGAAAGAGAAACACATTTTTACACAGCACACTAAGTGATCATGGAGTCAAGAGCCTTCAGCCTACTGATGCTCTGCTGTTGTATGAATGTCTGCCACCTTTATCCTCTCATTCATCCAAGTAATGGACTCAATGAGTGTCATAAAAACTCAAGTTTGGTAGCCCTGGAGGTTCTGCCAGGTGGAGGTTGGGATAACCTGCGCAACATAGACATGGGTCGAGTGATGAATCTGAGCTACTCCCAGTGTCAGACCACAGAAGATGGAGTCTATCTCATTCCAGATGAAGTCTTTGTTATTCCACAGAAAGAAAACACAATGGAAACAAACTCTGAGATCATCATGTCATGGATGGACCACAAAAGCTCCACTTCAAACTCTGTCAATTCAGAAACTTCATTTTTTTCGGTGCTCAATGGAAAGTTCTCTGCTGAACACCAGCGTATGAAGACCCACCAAGTGAAAGAGACTTCTATAACAGCACGGGTTCAAGTAAGTCAAAACAATAGCAATAGAAGAAAAATGCTTATATGTACTTTTTAAGTGTGATGTTTGAGGAAAAAGTAAGTAAAGTTAAGAAAATCAATTCTTAATAATATACAATTAGCATTTCATCTTCATTGTTGGACATTTATCTATAATTCATATAATTAAAATAATTTTATATGTTTGGCCAACTTTAGAACATTACTTTCATTAAGTCCTTTGTTTATTTTTCAGGTGCGTAATCATCTCTACACAGTAAAGGCGTATCCTAATTTCCCTCTAGACTCTCGCTTTGCTCAACAAGCAGAGGAAATTGCAGATGCTATTAAAACCAATCAAACACGTCTAGCGACTTACCTGTCAGAGAAACTCATACTTGATTATGGTACCCATGTCATCACAAGTGTTGAAGCAGGTGCCAGTTTGGTGCAAGAGGATTATTTAAAAATGACTTATATCCTGAAGAATCAGTTAGACTTGTCTTCTGTTTCTGCATCAGCAAACTTGAACTTCTTTGACAAAGTTAAATTAGATCCTAGTTACAGTGGAGCCCAAAAAACCTCTCAAAACAGCAGTTATCAGGGTAACATCACATATTCTTTAATTCAGAGCCATGGAGGAGCTTTATTCTACCCAGGCATCACTCTGCAGAAGTGGCAAGAGAGTACGCTCAATAATCTGGTGGCCATTGACCGCTTTGGGCTGCCGCTGCACTTTTTTCTTAATCCACTGACATTTCCAGATATCCCAAAACCGGTTGTACATAACTTAGCCTTGTTGGTTTCTCAGGCCGCAGAGCAATACTATAAAGTGAACACCATTCCAGGTTGTGTGAATGTAGATTCCAAAAACTTCAACTTCCAGGCAAATATTGATGATATGTCCTGTGAAGGTCCTATCACTAATCTTAGCTTTGGTGGCATTTACCAACAATGCACTCCATTGACTTCAGATGGAAACACTATTTGTGATGAAACAGCACAGAAAAACCCAGCCACTGGTGGTTATTCTTGCTCTCAGCAGTACAACACCACCCTATTACGCTCCGAGATAATAGAGAGAGGTTATACTCGTTACGAATGCCAAACCTCCTGTAGTTCCTGTGGTTTCTTATGGTTGTCTACCTGTTGTTCCCAAACATGTAATGATGTTTACTATGTCCGTCGTGCTAAAGTGGACACTCTCTGGTGTTCCTCTACTCTGAAAATCCCTGAGTATTCTGGATATCTCTTTGGAGGTCTGTATGGACCATCATTGGAAAATCCATTTACCAGATCTTATACGTGTCCTCCAAATTACTTTGTTCAACCAATTCTGTCTAAGGCAATAATGGTTTGTTTGAGCAATGATTATGTGAAAGCAACAAAATCAGCTGTGCCTTTTGGTGGTTTTTTCAGCTGCCAATCTGGCAACCCTCTCTCAAATGGTCAATCTCGCTGTCCACCTCAGTTCAGCCAACATCATGCTGCCATCAGTGATGGTTGTCAGGTGTTGTACTGTGTCCAGTCTGGTGTGTTCAATGGGGGTCAGTTAAAACCAGTTCACCTTCCGCCATATACAAGCCCACCACTGGTTGGCATGACTGTGACAAACTCTGTAGTTGTAATGACAGAAGGTAATGGTTCCTGGGTGAGAGTTGGATAATCAAGAATGTGGCAACCATTATGTCCTGTTGAAATTAATCAAGTGTTTGAGCGGTCTGGAGGGAATAAAGCTGGCGTAACTTATGGCCTGATAGTTCTGATTACTCTTGTGGTGTCAGGATCAGTTGTTTTGACAAAATAAGGTTGATGTGGACATTATGAAGGTTGTTACAACAATATAATCAATTACCGTAATCACACAATTGTAAACAAATTAAGCAACGATTGAAAGGTGGTGGGTTTGAAAGTTATTTACTAATTTTCTTGCCATGAATCTCACTACTATAATCAAAGTACTAGCTGTGGTAGCATCAAAGTAGTATCAGTGTTAGTAAAGTCTTATGTTTTATCTCAACCAAATGAATACACTTTAACTAATCCGCAAACCAAATTTTCACTGCAAAATGTTTTCCTTAAAATGATCAAATTACATTGATTCAAACATTGTATTAGTTTTAACTGCACAAATAAAAACATCAATCTCTAATGGTTTGATTGATCTGCTGTTCTTGATTTGATTCTTGATTTAAATAATAAAAATTATTTGCTTTTGTTGTCCATTTTTATTAATTTTAGAAATGCAAATTTGAAAATGCACTGCAATCTGTTACTGTCTGCACTTCACAAGTCTGTCATTGATTTGGAGTATACTGGCATATTGGTAACCTTAAGGCTAACATAATCATAGCCAAATAAATAAACACAGCCAACAGAATAGATTTTAAACTGAGGCCTCTGTCTGTTTAATTTTATCTGAAGATATTCTAACATGAAGAGCTGTTTTAAAGCGTATTTCATGAGCTAAAACTATTCTGAAGTACGGTGTAATAAAACTAATCTGGACATATTTTGAATTGAACACTGAATAAAATTAGAGAACATTTTCAGATTAATCCCAGTTTTTGGTGTTAATCTGGCACATTGTGGTAAATTCTGCATATTGTCCGTTAAGGTTTATTTAACTGGAAGACAAATTTTCAACCAAAACAGCCAAACTTGTAAAAGCATAACATTCAGGTAAAGGGCAAAATGGAGACCCTCTTTCTTTGAGCTGCAATTATTGATATTTTGATCACAAAATAACACACAATAAAAAGTTTTAGTTTGAATTGCCTTGGTTATTTTGTAAAATACCATTTACTAACATGGTCATGAAATGAAAATTCCTTCAATTTTTGAAGATAAAATTATTTCAGAAAAAATTAAGTGTTTATAGATTGTTCTCTAATTTTGACTTTATATTGATGTGTCATAAAACATAATTGTTTAATTGCTTTGCCTTATCCTCACTTAGACTGTCTCATGAAAACCACCCCCCATCTGCACAGGTGGCGTGGTAAAGTAACAAAACAAAACAATAAATTAAATTCAAAATCAAGCCAGTCATTGGATGAAAGACAAAAACAAGCCAGAGCAAGCCGGAAAGTAAGATGATTATTGCCAAATGACATGTTTTCACATGGCGTGTCTTTTCATTATTAGCACAATTCCAGAAAATTGCATTATGGTGAGAACATTTCATGAAGAGAAATCATAATCAAATTAAACAATAATTGGCAAAGACAAGGCGGTTGGTATGAAGGAAGTTTTAGTTTTAAAAGAAAAGAACAAAAACGAAGAAAAAAAAAGTTACTCACAAAAATCCTTGCAATGACTATCAATATAATCAAATCAGGGCATTTGTGACCTATTGGTTAAGTAGCGGGACTTGTAATTGAAATGTGTACAATTCAAAGTAATAACTGTCGCAGTATAGCAGTATTAGTATATTCTAATGTTTTATCTCAACCAAATGCAAATGTCAACTAATCTTCAAAAACAAGTTTCTCAATGCAAAATTCACATAAGAAATGTAAATTTGAAAATGCACTGCAATCAGTCACTGTCTGCACTGCAATAGCAATTCATTGATTTAGAGTGTACTAGCATATTGGTAACCTTAAGGCTATAATAATAAAATTCAATAAATATATAACACAGCTATGTATAGCCAAAATATGCTCCATATGCAGTACTCAATGAAAATATTAATTAGGAAATGTATGTACAGTATAGTCACTGTTTAGTTTAATTTATCCTAACAAAAGTAAAAGAGCAGTTTAAAGCATATTTTTATAAGCTACGTCTATTCTGAAAAAAATAAATAAATAAATCATATCTGAACACATCTTGAACTGAACACATTTAAATTAGAGTACATATTCAGATTTGTCGATGTGGTGCCTGAGTGCAATTTTCATATATTGACTGATGAGTCCTATTAACTGTCAGTCAAACTTTCTAGTTTTATCCAAAACCCTGCAAAAGCAAGATGTACAGGTAAAGGCAAAATGGAGACCCTTTCATCTATAGCTAGAGAGGTTGGTCATTCTAAATAGTTCACCTTTTCAGTGTCACAAACTCATTCAAGTCCCCCAAAAAGGCTGGTTGTCAACAAAATTCCTAGCAAAAAAACAAACATATGTGATGACAGGATAATACAGAGCATCATGGGTAAATGTTTTAACACTACAGCTAGAATTGCTCACCAGGTTAATGCTGAAACTCTGCTAACAGTGTCTCTATGATGTGTCTTGAATTTCATTGGTGTTATCTAATATTGATAACAAAAAACCAACACACACACAAAAGGTTTTTGAAGTGCCTTGGTTATTTTGTTAAACACTGTTTTACTAAGGTGGTAATAAAATCAAAATGTCTTATAAAGACTACATTATTTCTGAGAATATAAAGTTTTATCATTTTGATTTTGACGATATAATCATTGAAATGTCCTAAAGCTTAATAGTCACCACATTCACCTTATCCTCACTCACACAGTCACATGAAAACCTTCCCCGACTGAGAGATAAAAGAACAAAACAAAACCATAAATAAAATTTTTAATTAAGCCAGTCATTGGATGAAAAAGACAAACAAGACAAAACAAACCAGAACAAGCCAGAAAGTAAGATACTTGCCAAATGGCATGTTTTTAGAAGGCGTGTCTAGCAGAATTCCGAAAAAAGACACCATGCCAATGAAATTCATAATAAAAAGAGTCAGCATTAACTGGAGAACAACATTAAAGGGGACTTTTAAGATTGTTGCATACTCAGTGCGGGTAAGACTTAATTTTAAGTGATATTTGAGGAAATTCAATGCATTTTCATTAAGCAAAAATGCTTTTTTTTTTACAGTTTAATTCAAAAGTATTAAAATATCAACATTTTATTAACAAGCAAAACTATTTGAACTGTTCATGCCTTGTACTTATTATTATTTCCCAGTCTTACAGGAATTTAACTGTATTTTTCCTGTAGACATGGAAACAAATCACTGTTTTCTCCACGTGTTCTTCTGCATTTCTCTGAGTTTGGTGCACTGGGACTCAAGTTCAGCTTGTCACACTGGCTCCCAGGCAGAATGTGAAAAAGCTTCATTTGTGCCTGGTTACAATCTGGCAGGAGAAGGCTTTGATGTAGTCAAGATGCGCCGTAAAGGTGCCTTTCTGATCAATGTCAAGTCATACTCAGTCAACGGTACCTGTACCATCTGCAAGAACCGCTTTCAGGGAGGACAGATGCAGAAACTCCCCTCAACAGTGCTGGACTGGCGTATCTTCAGCACTACAGCACAGCCATCTAGTGCTCTTCATCATTCTGTTGACTCCCTCATGAAGAGTTCAACGTCACTCATTAATAACAACTGGAAAATGGATCTTACCCTGGATGACACAGAAAGGGAGATTTTGGAGGGAGTCGATCAGATATTGCTCAATTTGCCCATTCTCAGAATGCAAAGGATAAGGCAACCTTTGTCCTCCACGAAATCAGCTGTACATACTACAGGTATGTCCATATGATATTATGACTCATTTGGGCTCTTTTATGCACAGGAGCAAACAGAACAAAGGAGCTGTTAGAAGCCGGGTTTATAAATAAATGGAGAGAGAGAGAGAGAGAGAGAGAGAGGAGAGAGAGAGAGAGAGAGAGAGAGAGAGAGAGAGAGAGAGAGAGAGACTATATATCTTTGTGTTTTCCAAAACAGATTCTGCATTTAAATATCTGCTCTACACACTATGCAATAGTGTCCATTTCTTGAAATTCTGCAAATTTTTAAAATAACATCTAGCCTAATTACATACTAATAACTAGGGATGTCCAAAATAGGCCCGATCACGCTGTTTTTAGACTCGATTGTAATCGGACGTTACCTCCCAATCAGGAATCGAATATATATATGTGGCATGACATCACTTTGTTGCAGAGACGCTATTGGTTAAATGCTGGCAAAGTAGAACACGGAAGCAGCTTGAGGTGAAAAGCAAGACTATGGCTGCGGTCTGGAGGTATTATAAAGTTGATAACGACAACATTGCCATAGCAAACTAAGAGATATGTAAACTTGGGATTGCCTGCTGGGTATTTAAAGTTGAGGTGCTATTTGTTTTTATATTAGATTTTTTTTTATATTTACTGTTGCACTAAAGTCTAAATGTGAAGAGTTTACATTATTTATTACTTGATTGTTCAAGCTACATCACAGAAGTGCTCTGTTTGTTAATGGAGTTGTTGAATGTTAAAATAAGGTGAATTAAATAAAAAATAAGGAACATCCTGCATCCGTTTCTTCGCTCTTCTTTATTATTTTTATGTATTATAGAAGTATCGGATCGGGTTTCGGTAGATACTCAAAATCAAATGACTCAGAGGCAAAAAAAAAAAACTGATCGGGATATCCCTACTAACAACCTCACTCAGATATCAATATGACTTTTAAATGATACACCATCATGATTAAAATCTTTTTTTTTTCTAAAAAGTTCCCAGGAGTAGCACAGATGCTTCTCCACTGTAAACAAGCAGCACCTGCTAATGTGTTAGCTTGTGTCAGTGTGCAGGTCATTATTTGACAGGAAGCTGATGCTGCAGACTTCCATGAACGCACTCAGTGGTTTAAACATAACGTTGTAAATAATATTCAGTATCTTGCACACACTGATCGTTTCTCTCCATGAGAACTCAATGTATCATCAGAAGATATAAATGCGTACATAGTTTTTTCATTTGTACGCACACATTGCCATTAGCCAGTGACTTTTTTATTTTTATGAATCACTAAGCACAAAGATTTTAGCTAAAAAGCTTCAATGTTCTATCGAGGAATAAAAGTTCCCAATCTTGGATGAACTGAGAATAAGTAAATTTACAGAAAAAAATATGATTTAGGGTAAACTATCCCATTAAAGACACTTTGAATTATGTAGAAATTACATACACTGTAAAACCCAATATGTTAAGGTAACTCAAACCACTTGAGGAAACCGATTACAACAAACCATTCAAGTTTAAAAACTAATCCTAATGAGTGCTGTGAACTTAATCCATTTGAGTAAACGAAGCAATTTTAGCACAGTAAAACCCAATAAATGAAGAGAACTCAAACCAACTGAGTACTGTAAAACCCAATGAGTTAAGGCAACTCAAACCGTTTGAGGAAACCGATTGCAACAAACCATTTGATTAAAAAAAAAATATCTATATGAGTACTGTGTACTTACTCTATTTAAGTTGAAGTAATGAGGTATTTAATGAACTCATTACCTTCAACACAGAGTTCAAAACTTTTTTCAAATGAGTGGAATTAATTTTTCAATACATTTTGAGTTAAAAAGCACACTCACATGATGATGCCAATAAGTATTTTTTTTCCTTTTATAGTTACAGAGTAAGAGACCACCCAGAGCTCAGCACCGAATTCTCAAAACATCTCCAAACACTTCCAACACAGTATGATGACCAAACAAAACACCTGTACCAAAAAATTATCGAAACCTACGGCACTCACTACATACGCCAAGTTCATCTGGGAGGGCGAGTGAGGCGGGTCACAGCTTTTCGGACATGTCTTGCAACCCTGAAGGGCTTCTCAGAAATTGACATTAAACACTGTCTGAACATGGATTTCATGATAAAGTTGGGGTTCCAGCAAGCTACAGCTTCATTTTCTAACAAATGTTCTCAAATCCTTACGGAAAAAATGGGCATGGGTTTCTACCAGACCTTCATGACACATAAGACAGAGGTGCTGGGAGGAGAGAAATACTTCCCAGACCTTGTTTTAAACCAAACCCCAGCTGAAGCTTACTCACAATGGAGAAAGAGCTTGCATGACAACCCTGACGTTATTTCATATGCTATTTTCCCTCTCCATCATCTGGTGGCGGATCCTGAGGTTAGTGCCAATCTGAAAAGAGCAGTAACACAATATATTGAAGAGAACATGATTTTCTGTAGACCACAAGGAATATGAAGGATGCTCTAAAATGTCAAATCTGGATCAAAACTGCTGTCCTTTGAGAGCCGGTCGTGGCAGATTAGTAGTGTTTATGATGGGAGCCAGAGGCATGAATGAAGATTATTTTTCATCCACTGATGGTTATGTGAAATCTTGGTACAATGGTATGTACAAGGAGACTGAGGTAATTATGGACAATAATGATCCTGATTGGAACACCAACTTCAATTTTGGGTCAATTGAGTTTGGTCATGAACTAAAATTTGAAGTTTGGGACAATGATGTTAATTTTGATGATTTTGTGGGGGGATGTGTGATCAGTCCTGAAAGTGGGACGCACATACACAGATGTAAATTACAAAGAGGGTTCTTTTATTTCATCTACATGGCTTTTTGTGATGATCACTTGACAGGTCCTAGGTGTAGCAGATATTCACCAGAATCTTAAGACCTACAGTGTTAAGAATATTTCTGCAGATTACTTTTACATAGGTAAAGGGTGTGGCATTTTCTAATTTTCTAGCATTTGCATCTAATTTTCCAACCAGTATGAAATCATTCACAAATGTGTTTAATTAATAGCTTTTAACTTGACACATCCACGTGAACAAAAGGATAATGACGACGCACATCACGTTGTTCAAATCTGCCTAACACTGTTACTAATACTTCAGTAAGCCTATAATCCATGAAGTCGAAAATTTTTTTTTCAGTCAAATTTCAGCATCTAACTACATCACATATGAATAAACACATAGATACATCTAATACATTACACTGATAAGTGCATTTGTATAGCAAATTATGTAAAAAGTGTGGCAGTTTAATAATGACCCCCTAGTTTTTCATGAGTTTTGCGATAAAAATGACTGATTTTGTGTTGGTAATTCCCAGAAAGGGTGACGCGGTGGGGCAGTAGGTAGTGCTGTCGCCTCACAGCAAGAAGGTACAAGAAGGGTTTGAATAACTAATATTTTAGCTAATAACGCTGCAAGCATGCAAAACTAAATTCACTTCATCTTGATGCTAGCTTTTAGCGCTATTAAGATTAATGTTCACTAACAATCTGTAAACTTTATCCACCATTCTACATGTACATAGAAACAAAAACATTTAGGGGTACTTTTTAGGGTCATTTTTTTATCATGTCATGCATCACCTGAGATGTCTAAGGTAACTGCAACTCAAATAAATGCTTATTTTCTTTTGGCAAGTAACCTTGTAGTAAGAAAATGGGTAATGTTAACAAGCAAAAATGTGCAAGTTGATTATGATTATGTTGTAATAAAACTGATTTTTTACTGGCTCTGCAGTGTAATGTTTCACCCACTGCACCAACATGTTTTAAATCTTAACGTTATGCTCTGCAGCCCTTTAAGCTGAACTTTGAGCACCTGTTTATGCTAATCCAATGTTTATAAAATTTAACTGAGTGATTGATTAAACAATCATACATAAAAATTAAGCAAACATGTGAATTATACGGTGGTCGAGAAAGCTTAACGCTCTGCAATTTAAGAAAGCACATGCAATTACAAAAAACACCAGCAAATAAAAAAAAATTCTTACAAACCGAAGAAACGCGCAGCAATTAATTACAACACAAACAACTTAAGAAACGTGCAGCAATTGGTCACAAAACAAACAACTTAAGAAACGCGCAGCAATTGGTCACAACACAAACAACCGAAGAAACATGCAAGAATTGGTCACAACACAAACAACTTAAGAAACGGGCAGCAATTGGTCACAACACAAACAACTTAAGAAACGGGCAGCAACTGGTCACAACACAAACAACCGAAAAAACGCGCTGCAATTAGTCACGACATTTGCAAATATCCACGTAACACACCGAAAATGTTTCAAGGGGACCCAAAACCATGACGGACCCTGCTGAGATATGGATGTATTATTATGCCATGACTGTTGCTCAGTGAAGTGATTGGTGGTCTTTGATGGATTAGTTGTTTTTCGTTTATTTTAATATCCTGATTACATGACATAATAACACATCCATAACTCAGCAGGGTCCATTCGCTGTAATTTAGATTCCCAAGCACTATTACTCTGCCCACACAGGTGCCAAGCAGAAGACTAAACTCACTACATTTTGACAAATATTGTAGCTCTTGGACAACATAATGTACTTTTGAGGCTTTGTAGTTGTTTAGAATATATTTTTCTATTTCTTTGCTGCGTTCTCATGACCAGATAAAGACGGCAGCCGCGTTGATGTATCGAAGCAACAGACTGAAGTGACCCATGGGTAGGGCCAGACGGAATCTTCAGATTTACACACATTTACTCAAGTAAATAAACAGAATTAATGATGGGCTAAAAATCTGCGGAATTCTGCGGAAAATCTGTGGAATTCTGCGCGTGCAGATTCCGTGTGGGCCTACCCATGGGGCATCTAGCTTTATATTAGATGTCTATGGCAACAACCCATTCTCAGCCATGCTGATTTCCTCTGTGATGCTATGTCTCCAGCTAATGACATTGCTTGGTAACACTTTATTTTGATGGTCCATTTGAGTATTAGTAGACTGTCTGCTTAATATCTGTTGATACTGACATTTAACAGTCCTTCAACAGACATTTAACTGACTATAAGAAACTTTGCAAGTACATGTCAACTTATACTAACCCCAACCCTAACTCCAACCTAACAGTCTACTTATAATCTGATGAGAATTAGTTGACATGTAGATGCAATGTAACTTATATTCAACAAACGGACCATCGAAATAAAGTGTGACCCATTGCTTCAATGGAGGTAGGCTTCCCAATTCCTCTGACTCCTCTTCCTCATCAAATCAGTGCCAGAAAGTGAAACGTGCAGAAACATGAAGTGCAAAGGGAAAACAGCACTGCAAACTTACGGTTGACTAAAAAGCAAAACAATATGAGCATTGCAATTGCCTTGACAGGTTTTGTAAAGATTACTGGATTTTTTTTTGCAAATAAATATACTGTTAACAATTTACTGAAGAAGTAACTTACTTGCAGCAGTTGGCCAGTAACTTACTGTAAATCAATTTCTGCAAAATACTGCATTTACATTTACAGCATCATTTACCTTGCTCTATTATGTATTTACAGTATTGTATATTTTTATTGTAAAATATACACTATTTTTTACAACAAACATTAAAAACCAATAACATACAGGATAACTGTCCTACAGTAAAATACAGTTCATACTACAATTAAATACTGTTTAATTTACAAAAATAACAGTAGGGTAGGGTTTATGACATGTAATGCATCCAGCCATCAGAGGTAATCAAAGAGCCAGCAATCACTCTGCAGGCCATAACGTAAACCCCAAAAGTAAATATCACAATAACAAAAAATAAAGGACTATTCTTTGAGCTTCTGCAAAATTAACAACCTCAAGATGGCAGTCATATCCCTGTGGTGAACACACTGAGAGGATAGATTTCTGTGATATGAACAAGAATAAGAAAATTGTATAAAATTATATGTGTGTATATATATATATATATATATATATATATAAACAGAAAAGTCTTGCCATGACAACCACAGCGTCACAGATGTGTCCTCAGTCAACAAATAGGACATCACAGCTCTCCGTTTCTCTCCATTTTATTCTTTCTAAAGGTTTGTAAATAGATCCAGTGTCCTGACATTTTATCCTACCCATCAGATTATGCTACCAACACTGTATTTGAATGGTTCTGAGGCTGGGGTTTGGGATTAGGTAGGTTTGGGCTATTTTACAGAAAATTTGAATGTGGAGTAGTGTGATATGAAGATCACACTACTCCACATTAAAATTTACACTGGAAGCAAAATCTGATAGGTAGCATATTGCGTCATCAAAATGTGCTACCTACTTTTTGAATGGGAGATAGGACAATCTGACAAGGTAGGACAAATCAACAGAAATCCGGGATTGTCTACCGATGTCCATAGGAAGCTGATCTAGTGATTGTTGATTTTTGGACCACAGATCTGTGGATGCACCACATCTGCGAGTTTGTACTCAAGAGAATGTCGGTGAAGAGTGTGATTCTACTTTATGCAACTGTGAACTGAGGAATTGTGAAGAACGTCCATCGTGTCAGATACAGTAAGGAAGAGTCTGCTGTGGGACATCAGAAATAGTCTAGTCAACTTGTCTGCTGATGAACCGCATCAAATTGCCAAAAGCATTTTGTGCCAAAAGATTGTGCATTGTCAAATACATCAATGCGTTTATGTACTATAAACAATTACTAGAATCAGAGGATAAAGGTATGATTGAACTGTTGATTTTGCAAGAAACCATAAACTCTATTGAAGTCCAAGCCATTACTGTACCTGTTTATCAGTGTAATCTTGTTGAGGCTAATACTAATATTGAAGCACACATTATACCCACAACCCATACCGTCACCTTGGAATTATGAGGTTCTATCTGCGTTCTGAATGATCAAAGTTTTCAAAGTTCAAAGTTTTTGCATTCCATAGCAAACAGTATGTGTGTAACATTTGTTTTTTTAAATAAAAAGTCTTAAAATGTAAACAACTTATAAAAAACATCCCATAATATAAATAGGTTGTCATTTAATAAACATTTGTCAATAACTCAATTTTGACAAAAATGTCAGATAGAACCTTATAATTCTAAGGTTACGATACATCCATTACTACTGACCATACCACTAATACAAACTCAGACACTTACCCGAATATAGTACACCCAAGTTATGAAGAACTGACCAAGAGCCTTCTTCATTATCTCACAATATCCACACAACAACATACGACACAAAATGTACCAAAAAAAACGAGACCACACAGCCTAACATTCACTCTGAGAAAACTACACAGTTGATGCCAGAGAAAGTAATTTCCCTGAGAGACCTTTCCTTCCTTCAGCATAGAGAATTCAAAATACATGGAGGACAAACTGGCACTTATACATCAGATATTACATACACTAATATAGAAAAATCAAAGATGGAATCAAACAGAATTATATTGAAACAAAATTTATTAAGGGCATTTTTCGAATAATAAAACCAGGAACCTTGAAAGACGTTCGTCCTGATTTTGCCAAGTGCTAGTTGCCCTGAGACCAACATTTTTTATGATGACCCAGAAACAAAAACTCCATAAGCCAATCAAACATCATGATGTCATCATTATGTGCCCCCTGCAAAAATTCAAAAAAAGAAGAAAAAAAAAAACACCTGCATTTTACCAGTGAAGAGGACAAGTGAAAAAGGTAAGATCACGAGTTTTCTCCTATCAATTTACAGAATGATCGCAAAATTAATTTTTGCTTAGCGAACATTTAACTTTAGTTTGCATCGACAAGTTAGCGTTAGCCTAATTAGCTGTCCATACAAGTCTAACGTTAGATTGATGTGCTCTAATGTACTTTCTGGCTCAAATTAAAACAAGATAACAAATTGAATTTTTTTATAGTGTGCCTAGCTATCAAACGCGATTAAACTTGGTCTTTTTCTAGCTTAAATCGACCGCTAATTTGTCTAATACGTCTGTTTAGCATATATTATGCCATTGTTTCATTCAAAGACAAACGGCTGAAATGCAGAACAAACAGCACTTGTTTAAACAAAAGAGAGTATTCGAGACACTAACGTAGTGTGATTCACTATAAATTCCACGTTGAGTCGATTTAATCAGATTATTTATTCTGTTAGATATGAATATGTTGACCTCAGGTCATTATCGCTGATCCATATCATTATTATATTTAACGTTACCTCAGATCATCGTCGCTGATTTAATAATACATATCATTATCACCTTTACCTCTGGTCATCATCGCTAATTTATTAATAATGGATATGTTGACCTCAGGTCATCATCGCTGATGTAATAATATCCTTAATATGTTGACCTCAGGTCATCATTGCTGATTTATTAACATCATCAATATGTTGACCTCAGGTCATCATCGCTGATTTATTAATATAATTATTATGTTCACCTTCAGGTCATCATCGCTTTTTGGCCTGTACCACTTTTATCCATCAACCAGGCCTGTCCCGGGGTGTCCCTTTCTCATATGTTTTAATTTACAGTTCCCCCAACGAATTTGTAATGTTTTTTTGGTGCAATCCCTGATTGTGTTATATCTTTAGTTAAATCTGGAGCTAAAGGTTTGTTTATTCTTTTCTATTTGACAACACAAACTTATTTGTTGACCAAAATCTTCTCAGTTCTATTTCAAACAAAGATATTCGCTCAGTTATTAAATGATCTCAGATTTCTTTACCCGTTTGCATGAGGTTTAGGATATTTGGCTTTGGTTAAATCTCATCTAATAAATCTCATCTAATAAAGATGTCGAAGTCTCTATCAAAATCATTCATAATTGCTACCTAGTAAATATCAAACTAGCTAAATGTAATCACAGTATTTCCCCCAAATGCTCATTTTGTACTCAAGTCTGAAGAAACATTAAATGTTTGAAACTTTGTATAATTTCCTGTGATTTATAAGAGTCTGTCTCTTTGTTCATATTGTGTCTTCTTTGTAAATGTTCTTTTGTGCATAATAAAAAAGTGGTTGAGATGCATTGTAATTGGCTGTTGTCATGATAATTGCAGTAGAAGCCAACACCCTGTTTGAATCTAGCACGAGTTTGATCAGGGTTAGATATAAATGCTTTCGTTGCACTATAAAATGAAACGCATGGGGAAACAACTCCTCATAAAAGATTAATCACATGCATAATCATATGATTTTAAGATGTGCTGCTCTGACCTTTTTAAGTCTTCTCTTAAGTCTTCTGTGTAAAGGTAATACTAATTAATATTTTGTGCAACCACTATTAGACAATGTAATTTCCATGGTGGCTCTTTAAAACAGAATTTAACATACAAATTAAGTTGAACATTACTAGATTTAATTTTTTTTTTTTTTTAATTCAACACATATAAATTGTTTGCAACAATCTTGCAGAAATCATTTTCAGTGTACCTAGAAACAGGTGACAACCAGGCTACATGTTTGTATTGTTTCAATGAAAGGTTTGTGGGTGATATTTACATTAACAATGCTATAAGATGATAATGAAACTGAAACAAAAAAATAATTACATTTATTTGTATTGCAACTAAAATTCTAATTTCTAAATTTATAACTCTATAATTCTAATTAATATTCTATAGAATTTCTAAATTCTAATTGAAGCCTGGTTTAGCAGGACTTTTCATAACCCTTCATAACACCCCTTTTCTGTAAAATCTGAATTAGTAACCGTGTTTAACATTTGCAGAGCATTAATTTTGCAGTTCATAGGGTTCAAGAGAGTATCAATATGTTATCATATATTATAATATATTATCTCATTACATATTATAATCAGAAAAAATGTACTTCTTTTTTATGACACATCATTTGATATTTATATTTAGTAACTGAATTTTAGATTTTGCTTCGCCTAGAGACTCAATATATATTAAAATGTCTCTCTTGTAATTGGCTGGATTTGGAAAGGGATTATGAACATGTCAAGACCAATTCTTGGCTGTGGTTTTGTTTATCAAATGTCAAGCCTCTGAAACCATACAGGGAGAGGTTTGTTTGTTTGTTTTTGTCATCATTTTTTTCTTTGTCCTGCAATTGTGCATCAGAATTTTCAGATTTCTCCCAAATTTTACAGTGACAAAGTTGGAAACCACACACATGTGTGATAATATCAGTGTAAATTTTGTTTTAGCAATGTCTTAAATCATATCACGACTCTCATTTTTAGCAACCAATCAAAATGCCTTATATAAACTGTTTTCATATGTATGGTGTTGCATGACAGATTGCAGAGTTCTGACAGAAGTTAAAATAATGGTTAAGCCGGCATGAAAACCCGAACCACATACTTTGAGAGCAGATAGAAAAGGCTCAATGACATTCATCATATTTACATTACTCAGTGATTGACCTGCTTTTGCCTTTTTTTCTTTCTTTTTAATGATAAGAATATTAGTTATAATAAACTTTTATTCAAGTCTGAACAACTGACATTCAAATAAATGATGATCCTCTCCCTCATTCACAGCACTTGGCATAGCATGCTATATTACATATACTTTCAATTTCGCTTGAGAATTTTGTACGATTTATATTCATACGTGTGCTTTCCAGCTGTACAATTTAGAAATTGTAGAGATATAACATAAGATACACACTGCCTAGGTAAATATATACTCAGTAAAACAATGTTAAAATGTACAAAGTATTTTGTAAAATAAAATATATTTGTTTCAATAAGTGTTTCAAATTCTACAGCTTTTAATTCAATAGACTATACCGAAGTTATTTTATTTAAATACTGTATTTTTTGTACCATTTATTATGGAACACATTCATACTGTTAAGCAGTTAAACTTGAAGCCTCTAGTCTGTAACCATCTGTACACAGTAAAGACATGTCTTGACTTCACTTTGGACTCCCGCTTTGCGCGACAGAAATTGTAAATTGTTGACACTACTAAGAACAATAAACACGTCTAGCAGATTTACAGCACTGTCAGAGAAACTGTGAATTGTCTTCTGTCTCTGCTATTAATATCAGCAGTATTCACACAAGCAATATGCAATCAATAATCTGGTAGCTATTGACCATTTTGGGCTGCTGCTGCCCAATTTTTTTTATCCATCAACATTCCAAGAGCTCTCAGTAGCACCAATACCGTATATAAAATGGCTTCATTAGTTTAGAATGCGACACTCAGTTATTATGATTTAAACTGAAGATCAGGTTGTGGAAATCCAGATTCACCTAATTTCAACTTCCAGAAGAATGACCCTTCCTGTGAGGGTCTAATCACTTAGCTTAACGTTGGTGGCATTTACCAACAATGTACCCCACTGATATCAGAAGTAAAGGGACTCTTTAATGGTAAAATAGTGAAAACCCAGCAACTGGTGGAAATTATTGTTCCACACAATTTGAATCTGTTAAATTAAGTTCTGTTGTAGTAGAACAAGAATACACCAATAGAAAAATTATACTGGAAGAGACAGATATCACAAATGTATCTGTGAGTATTTCAGTTTCTCAAATGAGAAAACTCTAGAATACTCTGGCTACCTGTTTGGAGGTATACATGGATCAGATTTACAAAACCCTCTGACCAAATCCAATAGCTGTCCTCCAAACATTTTCCATAGTTCTTGCCTTATGACATAATGATTTGCCTGATTAATAGTTTTGAAACCGGAACAAGATTCTCTGTACCTTTTGGAGGCTTCTTCTTCAGCTGGAATTATGGCAATCCTTTTGCATATGGTCACTTTCGCTGTTCACCTCAGTTCAGCCAATATCTCACTAGCATTATTGATGGCTTGTCAGGTGTTGTACTGTGTCCAATCTGACGTGTTCCCTGGTGGTCAGTTAAAACCTGTCCTCCTTCCACCATATACAAGATCACCAGTAATCAGCATTTCTGCAACAAACAGTACCTGTAATGAGTAAGAGTGTTCATGGTCAAAAGATGTGGTCATTGGCAAAGCCTGGTGAGATTAACTGACATCAGAGTTTGACTCATCATCTTCACACATGTCTACCTGGGAAAAGGTTGGTGTAGCTTTTGCTGTAATGGTTCTGACTGCTTTTGTGGTTTCAGCAACCCTGTTTTAAATAAATAAAAGGAGATAATTGTAAGCAGAGGCCACAAAGAGCTTTAAAATGAGGTCAAAATCATTCAATGAAGATCTAAGGAAACGGGAATGTTTATTTGATTAGTTGATTAACTAAGACAAATTGTATTCAATAATGCTAAACAGAAAATATATTATAATTATTAATATTTTAATCTTCTTATGTCATTATTTCAGTGTTTTGATGCTCTAAAGTAAATCCTTGCTTAGCATAAATAATAAAATGATGAATTGTAGAAGGTGACGCGGTGGCGCAGTGAGATGCACGTTCGCCTCACAGCAAGAAGGTCGCTGGTTCGAGTCTTGGCTGGGTCAGTTGGCATTTCTGTGTGGAGTTTGCTCCGGGTGCTCCCGTTTCCCCCACAAGTCCAAAGACATGCGGTACAGGTGAATTGGGTAAGCTAAAATTGTCCGTAGTGTATGTGTGTGAATGAGAGTGTATGAGTGTTTCCCTGATGCGTTGCAGCTGGAAGGGCATCCGCTGCATTAAACATATGCTGGATAAGTTGGCGGTTCATTCTGCTGTGACGACTCCAGATTAATAAAGGGACTAAGCCGAAAAGAAAATGAATGAATGAATGAATTTCAAGTGCAAGAGTAACAGTGCAATTAGATAAAGTTAAGAGAGTGCTTTACCCTCCTTGAAAACTCATAAAACAACAGTCTCTATTATGTGTCCACTATCCTTTCTGAACAGTTTTGCTGTTAACAATATATGACAGTATATTTTACTAGATACTTTACCTTAAGGCTGGTACACACCAAGCTGATGCCAAACTATCTTGCATCTGGTCCCATCTGGTCCAAAAAGCTGCTTGTGAACACACCAAATGGACGACAGCTGCCTGAACGAGATAGTGTGTTCTGCGGCTGCGTAGGAGGACAAGTCCTTCCACACCTACAAAGGGCAGTATCTGTTTTGGTGTTCAAAATGGGAGACTAGAACTTCCAATGCGAGCGCGCAAATTGTAAACATAACAGAGTTTTATACCATTATCAAAGTAGTCACTCACCAGAGAGAGATTTGCTCCAATAATCCATATTGTTTGCAAATACTTGAGAAATGTAGCAAAATTACAGCCAGACTCTTTGTGTGTACTTTCTATGTCACTTCACTATGTTACACTCGTGCTCTGATTTCTTGCTAAATAACCAGTAGAGCATTCTCTTTAGTCGACAGCCCGACATGCTAAATTGGGCCAATGAGCTCTAATATTAACCTGATGAGGGGCGACTTGTGGAAAATACTAAACCAGCTAGCTGGACCAACGCTGCCCAAGGACCCTGGCCCTTAATGCCATTGCTGTTTTATTTAGTCCAAAAGTTTGGACTTAGATTACACTACATATTTGCATACTCAAGAATGCAACAGCAGCTCCTTGGCCACATGTAATTCTATTTCCTATCGCTGCAGACTGCCAGAGGCAGTGCTGAAGTACTAGTGGAAAACACCTCACGCTTGACCAAGAATCGAATAACAAGTTGTCACCTCGTGACTTGTGACATGCCCTGAACTATAATAACCCTTTAGCACGTCGCTTCTATCTCTTTCTCATTCTCGCTTGTTTTAAGTCGAACTAGACAATATTTTGTGCAACTTGCTGCTGAAGAGCCCTTCAGGATATATCGGGAGCTGTTTCGTCTATATTATATCATATCGCTACATACACAGATCATTCGATTACAGCCAAGGTGCACCATGATCGTGAGATACTGGTTGCATCACGCAAGTGGTTTCAATCTGCTGGATGCCGGCAGTTTTGAACACTTCTGGAAGAATAAACTCGCCCTGGTTGCCTCGTCTGAGAGCGCGTATGAACTTTAACGCAGTGTGAACGGACTTGGATTCATTGTCTTTGGGGTAAGCTGCTTAAAATGGATTCACTTCAGTGTACCACCTGTCCTTACATTCTGGATATTATGGACGAACATCATCAATGTGCAACGTGTCTGGATGTGAATCATCTTAAAGAAGCTCTGACTGATCCATGTCCGGAATGCTCTATTATGCCTCTCGCCACGCTCGGCTAGCGGGTTTAGAATCTGAATTGGGTAATGCTTTACTATTATCCAGTGACACAGCAGCTGATCGTAAGCGTAAGCAAGCATGTCAAGTTGTTGCATCCCTGGAAAGCATGCTAAAAGCTATGCTTGCCCGTAATTATCTAGATCCCCCTCAACCGGCAGTGGGCTCTGAGAATGTTTTTGCGTCGTACACAGGGAAAATCATTTACAATGCCTCAGTGTAATGATTTTACATCTGTGTTGGTGTCTGCATTGCAAAACTCTACAAAAGCTACACGGCCAGATCAGTTAGCCCGAACATTGGCCTCAATGCAAGATCCAGAAAGAGTAGGACTTTGTAATATGCCACCTATTGAAGGTAGTGTGGCAGCGCTTATTGTATCTCCTGATGAGGCGCTTTGTGAGAACTTATGCTGCCCCAATGCTAAGTGTAGACGCACATATGAGTTACTGTCTCGTGCATATAAATTTTTGGACCGGCAGCACAAGAAGCATTGGACTGGTGTATGTCAGTATCTGAAAGTCGGTCCAATCATGTGGGGACAGCATCGGGGCCAAGGCTCCCTCTGGCACCCGCTGGTGCTCGTTTTCATAATGCTGGTGTAAGATCAAATTATACGTCTTCTCCACATGTTCTTCATCGGACCTTTCAGCTTGCTCCACCTCTCAAACGTGGTGGGACCCAACCACGTGGACATTGGCCACATGTTCGAACGCCAGGCCACCAACGTTGCCCACCCACTTCTACTGAAAAGCATTTTCAAGAATGTTGACGCACACATGTCAACAGTGGGCTGTTTCACGGAAAGTCAATTGACTCACTGGAGATCAATAACAAAAAATCAGTGGCTCTTGACCACCCTTTCAAGTGTTTTGCTGTCGACCTCCTGTTCAGACCGGCATGAGACAGACAGTTGTTCACAATCCACGTCAGGCACGGGCACTTGCGCACGAAGTTCAGGTGTTGTTGCGCAAAGGTGCTATAGAACATGTTGATCCCCAAGTTCATCACGGGGGATTTTTCCATTTACTCTTTGGTTGGTTCCAAAAAAAGACGGCGGGTTTCACCCCATCTTGGATTTAAGAAACTTAAGTCGTTTTCTCAAGTTTCTGTCGTTCAGAATGTTACGCACAACAGACCTATTGCAGGCCATCATGCCATATTTTCATGTTCCAATTGCACCAGATCACAGACAGTTTCTGACAGAGTACTGTGATGGATCTGCATGCAGATTATCAGCAGCATTCGACGCAACGTCTGTGAAGGTTTCAAAAAATGAGTCAGAGGCACAGACAGTATTTCAGTTCAGGGTGCTGCCATTTGGCCTAGCCTTGGCACCAAGAGTGTTTTCAAAGTTCGTCCAGGCAGCATTGGAGCCACTCTAGAGGGCTGGCATGAGGGTGTTGCCATACCTGGACGATTGGCTTGTGTGTGCAGCATCACCTCAGCAAGCACTAGATCATGCTCGCCAGCTTCTGCAACACATCACAGCTCTGGGGATTGCAGTGAACTGGAAGAAATGCAAGGTTATTTCAGAGCAGTCAACCAGCTTTATAGGCCTTGCTCTGAATTGTCACAATGTCATCTTGCCTGACATCAGAGAGAATAGAGTAAATTCTGGGAGCTATAAAGCAGCTTTGTGTTGGCCACAATCAATGCTATGTGACTCTCTTGAGACTCTTAGAGAAGCTCACAGCAGCAACAGCAGTGGTACCGCTCGGGTTGTTGTGACTCTTTTTGTTACCTCTCTTTAGCGAGAAACTAATCTGCGCAGATTGGTCCGATGACCCAGTCTGTTGTGATTGACTGGGTTCAGCGTGAGAAAGAGACATTTGCCCACCATGGCTATGAAGTAGCACACAGAATATGTGAGAGCCCAATGCAGGAATGCAATAAAGCAATGCAGTTAGACACCAGCATATTACTCTCCTCTTAAACCTAACCCCAAGTAATAACAGCGACACACATTTAGTATTAATCCACACAGTGGCAAAGGTTGAACTATTTTGAAAATGCAGATCAGCAAGCGGCAGAGGGTTGCGAGTTCAGAAAACACATTTAAATCTGTAAAGGAAGAGGCACGAGTCGTGTTTTCAATGTGGTTTTGGACGCAATATGTGATTAGCCCCATGAAGATTTAACCTGAGAGATACAGTACAAGCACTGATCTATAATAGATAAGTGATTACAAGCCATGTGGAGCGATTACAAGTTACAACACACAAATAAATACACATTTTGCAAACTACACAAAACAAGGCAACAATTTTAATTACACGTACATGTTATGATCTGGAGGAAGAAGAAACTGGTCCATTTGAATTGTACTGACAAAGTCCCATACATACTGTAATATTCTCTGCTGCTTCTTACTTTAATAGAAAACAGCTGCCAAATCCCCCGTTGCAGCATAGGTTATTGTATTAAAAATCAGAAAAATGACAGGAACAAAGGTTGGCTATACTGTGGTTTTGTTGTAAAAATGTTTGTTGAACCATAACCCCTCTTTCCCTGTAGCCGAATATCCATCTGTCAGTGATCGTCATCTTCGTGTCATGATCAGTCCCATGATCCCCCGCACTCTGCTAGTGTCTGAAGGAAAAGGTGCATTCACGTTTTTTTTGGAACCGGCACTTCATATTTGGTGATGTACCGTATCAATGACGACGCATTCAAGAAAAAGATCCAAACCCAACACAATTCATTTATACGACTCTGAGTCGACTATTTCGTTAAATTAATAGTTTTGAACATGGTGCACTTTCAAATTTAAACCTCAGCTAGATGTTTTCATTCACTTAGTGCTGTGTTACACACTGCATGGTAGGTCATTTTCAAAAACCCATAATAGGGGCTCTTTAATATATATCACTGGTGGATCAAGAGGTAGGGTCAGGGGGCACAGGCTAAAAATGTCACTCATTGATCAGAGTTCCAAGGTTTACTTTGCGGAATTCCACTCATGACTGTGTTATATTAACTTAGCAATTTGAGCTGTTATGTCATGTTTATCTTTCACAAAGGTAAAAGGGTGTGTCATATAGCAAAATTGATAGTGAAAGCAAACCATTCAAAAGGGTTTATTGTTAAAACGAGCTGTGAATGTTAAAAAAAGTTAACTGTGTTATGGCTGGTACATTTCTTTCTTTTATTTTTGTAGTGTCTCTAGGCAGTGAAAGCAAACAACAGACCTTGTTGTCTCTGCAGAAATCCATCAGTTGTTGTCAGTTCTGGGCCCACAAACTCATTCTATAGGGCAGCTAAACAATTGCCACAAATGTCAAACTGACTGAATCATTAAGAAATGTATACAATCCACACACAATGACACAGCAATTTCTTATGCTGTTAACTTTAGTTACAAAAGAAATACAGTGTATACCACAAATGCACACACACATAGTAGGCCTATTTGTTTTTCCTACTGTGGAAGTCAATGGTTCAAGTTTTTCAGCTTTCTTCAAAATATCTTTGGTTTTTTTTTTTTTGCTGTCTGTTTTAATTTTAGTTTTAGACTTTTCCATTTTGTGTTAAGCTGATATTTGAGTTTGTATTAGTTTTAGTCACATTCATACTCTCTTTAGTCTAGTCAGTTTATAGTCGACTAAAAGTCTGAGAATTTTAGTCTTACTTTAGAATCGTCAATGACTATTTTCAGCTAGTTTTAGTCGATGAAAACTGATGACATTTTAGTCTAGTTTTAGTCTACAAAAATTGCAGTTTAGTCTCTTTTTAGTAATGCAATTCTATTTAACCCAATCAATATAAGTACCTGTTAGTAGAGACAAAACCAAAATTTTCTTTTTTAGACAAACCCATTTCAAACAAATCCTAAGGTTGTAACAACGTAACTTTTTTTATTGGGCTTTTAATCCCATAATCTGTTCAACTGTGTTATAACCTGTCCTAACCCAATGCACAGCTATCATTTGTGCTATTTGTCATGCAAAAAAGGCAGTAGAAAGCAGTTATATGTTTAGATAGGATATTTGTGTGATAGCTAGAGGTCACAAGATTTTCAATAAATGATGTCCTTCATTTTGACAGGTCTACCATCACAATGTTTTTGTGGTTGTAATGCTTTTAGTCATTAAAAAAAAACACACAATAATACCATTCTAAACCGAAAGCATTCGTGTTACACAGTAAATAACACAGCACAGAACCTGTTTGAGTGGCTTGCTTTCACTATTGATTTCACCATAAAGCGCACTTTACCAGTGTAAAAAATTACAATGACATAACAGCTCAAACTGGTAAGTTATTATAACACATACGAAAGTTAGAATGCTAAACAATAAAGCTTGGAACTCTGATCAACGTGACTTTTTAGCCTACTCTCATATCACTATTAATTCTGGTCCATTTAATAACATCTTTGTCTTAAAGCCAACCGTGCCAAGTAACATTGCAGCATTGTAACAATGTTGTTTCCAAACAAACCAGTCGATTTACAGGAATGAAGCACTTGTCATATGGGAACAATGGCTGAAGAAACCGGTTTCATGGTGCTTGACATGCATGTAACAATGTAGTTCCGAACAAAGCAGTCAATTAACAGTAAGGAAACACTTGTCATACAGGAAAAATAGCTGAAATAACAGGTTTCATCTGGTTCTCGACATCCATTGAAATGCAGCTTTATGCCCATACTTTGGTATAAATCAACAATACCTGAGAGGACAGTGGTCAACCAGATTTCAACCGGGGCCCCTAGATCCGCTGGTGTTATAGAGCATACAACTTGGGGTTTACTAGTATACTATTCCTTAGAAAATTAATTCATTTTCTTTTTGGCTTAGTCCCTTTATTAATCAGGGGTCGCCACAGTGGTATGAACCGCCAACTTATCCAGCATATGTTTTATGCAGTGGATGCCCTTCCAGCCACAACCCAACACTGGGAAACACTCATACACTCTTGCATTCACTCTATGGCCAATTTAGCTTATTCAATTCACCTATAGCGCATTTCTTGCGACTGTGGGGGAAACCGGAGCATCCGGAGGAAACCCACGTGAACACAGGGAGAACATGCAAACTCCACACAGAAATGCCAACTGACCCAGCCGGGGCTCGAACCAGCGACCTTCTTGCTGTGAGGCGATTGTGCCCACTGCACCACCGTGATGCCATTTTCTTTAAAAAATAAATGACTGAAAACATTTATTTTACTTTAACCTTTAGGTTGTTGCGCCCTTCTTTTGGCTGGAAGAGCTAGTTAATGTTGATCTATAAAGGCTAGGGGACTGAGCACAAGGTGGTGATTCAAATGATAAAACAGCAGACCAAATGTAAAGTTAGATTCAAGAAAGTGTTTATTGTCATATGCACAGTAAGGAACAGGTTCCCTGCACAATGAAACTCTTACTGTGCTGACCACACTGCATGCCAAGTAAGGTTTAATGTATATTAAACATATAATAATTATTTAACAAAATAGGCATGCAAAAAAGTAAAGTATAAACTATGAAAAAAAAAGGTTTTTCTATATTCAAATGTGTAGATGTTAAAACTGTTGTGCAAAATCCAGTAGAGAACGAATAATTGTGCAAAACTGTCAGAAGTAACCGCATGATATGTGCAGCAATTGAATTTTAAACTGCATATGTGCAAACAGACAGTCCATTGTTACAGACTCCTGTCAGCTGTTGAGGGGTCTCATGGCGGAGGGAAGAAATAGTGATGTAATGTTTAGAAAAGTTAGAAAATTGAACAGAACCAAAGGTAGAAACACACAGAAGGTACAGAGAGAACTGAAATATGAGTGGTGATTATCCTTAACTAAACTAATAATAAAACAACGCAGGCTAAACTGGAAGGTAACGTGGGAAACAAAGACACACTAATAGAAATAAAACACCACACAAGTTGCGCAGTTGCTACAGGTGGCAGCTGTAATGAAGCCCTCAAAAATAGGTGACTTGAAAATGTTAAGCAGTGTTTAACATATTTATTTATACCTGTTAATGTATGTTTCTGTCATCACTTTACTTGGAGGGGCACATTATCATTAACTCATTCTTAACTACTCTTGAATTTAATGCACATCCATCTATTGCATGTTTACAATGAAACGCTATAAAAAAAAGTGTTCTGTCTACATTAAAATAACCAAAACAAAGGAGTTTGTGAGTAGTTCAAAATGAGTTAATGATAATGTGCCCCTACAAGTAAAGTGATGACAAACACATTAATACGAGTTCATGTTGGTTACACTTAACTTAAAGTGTTAAATAATAAATTAACTAAACATGTACAAATAAGAATTCAAGGTAGCCATAATTCACACATGAACTAATGTTGTTTTTAATGTTATTTCATGATTAGCGCATGCCTTAACTCATCATTAGATCATAATAATGTAATGCTAAGTTTACATATTAGTACATCATTATTCATGTACTGTTATTGCAGTGTTACCATTTACACCAAATGAGAATATAAATGTTTTAGAGATAGATGCTATTTACATCGAGCACGTAAAGATAAACGCAACTTACAATATGCGCAGATAACAATTATAACGCAAAATCACTCAGGAGTACTTTAAATAATGTGTCAGTGCTCTTTGGGCAAGGGATTCATCAGAATAAACAGCAGAAATCAGCACTCTAAAAATGTGGAAAAAATATTAAAACGCCTTTATTCACATGGCTAATCTTTTTTTTAAAACCCTACGCGTTTCGGCAGAGCGCTGCCTTCATCAGGGTCACAGTGATCAGGTGTGTCTGGAGTTTCTTTTGAATGCTACAGTCTCATGACTCAGAATATCTAAACAATACTAAAATAATATATTAAACAAGGTCAACTTAACAAATATATAGAATGAAACCACAAAAAAATTATATATATGTATATTATATATTATAAATTAATTATATATATATATATATATAGAAAAATACACAAGTATAGTGTACAAATTGTACACAACAATTATAAGCTGTTTGAAAATTGCAGTATTTTCTTAGCATTATGCTGTATTTGAATAAGACATCGTTTTTGATTCCTGTTGTCAGAAATAAAGAATACTTAGTTTTTATGGTTTTAACCAAATAAATAGTAATGTCATAATGCCTACTGCGGTTATTGCCTAAACTGGTTCAGTGATAAACATAAACCTCGTCCATAATCCAATACCACACCCTATAAATAAGAGATGCAAAGAGAAAGAGAAATGCACTTCTGCACAGCACACCAGAAGATCATGGAGTCAAGAGCCTTCGGTCTGCTGATGCTCTGCTGTTGTATGAATTTATGCAACCTTTATCCACTCATTCGTCCCAGCAATGGACTCAATGAGTGTCATAAAAACTCAAATTTGGTTGCCCTGGAGGTTCTGCCAGGTGGAGGTTGGGATAACCTGCGCAACATAGACATGGGTCGAGTGATGAATCTGAGCTACTCCCTGTGTCAAACCACAGAAGATGGTGTCTATCTGATTCCAGATGATGTCTTTGTTATTCCACAGAAAGAAAACACAATGGAAACAAACTCTGAGATCATCATGTCATGGCTAGACCAGAAAAGCTCCACTTCGAACTCCATTAATGCTGATGTTACCTTCTTCTCGTGGCTCAATGGAAAATTCTCCAAAGAACACCAGCGTATAAAAACTCACCAAGTGAAAGAGACTTCTGTAACATCACGGGTTCAAGTAAGTCTAATCGATATTTTTAACTACAAAAAGTCAGAAATTATTATACATATGCAACTTTACCTTAAGATATTATAATAGGGACATAATTTTGCATAATAGTTATTTTTCATATGTTAAATGTCAGGACACATATATGTAATAATTGCATATGTTTGCCCAACTTTACAATAACATTTTAATTTATTAGAGTATTTTTTTTTCCAGGTGCGTAATCATCTCTACACAGTAAAGGCGTATCCTAATTTCCCTCTGGACTCCCGCTTTGCTCAACAAGTAGAAGAAATTGCAGATGCTATTACAAATAATCAAACACGTCTTGCAACTTACCTGTCCGAAAAACTCATACTTGATTATGGTACCCATGTCATCACAAGTGTTGAAGCAGGTGCCAGTTTGGTGCAAGAGGATTATTTAAAAATGACTTATATCCTGAAGAACCAGTTAGACTTGTCTTCTGTTTCTGCATCAGCCGGCTTTAACTTCTTTGACAAAGTTAAATTAGATCCTAGTTACAGTGGAGGCCAAAAAGCCTCTCAAAACAGCAGTTATCAGGGTAACATCACATATTCTTTAATTCAGAGCCACGGAGGAGCTTTATTCTATCCAGGCATGACTCTGCAGAAGTGGCAAGAGAGTACGCTCAATAATCTGGTGGCCATTGACCGCTCTGGGCTGCCGCTGCACTATTTTCTTAATCCATCGACATTTCCAGACATCTCAGAGGCTTTAGTACGCAAGTTAGCATTGTTGGTTTCTCAGGCCGCGGAGCAATACTATAAAGTGAACACCATTCCAGGTTGTGTAAATCCAGATTCCAAAAACTTCAACTTCCAGGCAAATGTAGATGATGTCTCATGTGAGGGTCCGATCACCAATCTTAGCTTTGGTGGCATTTACCAACAATGTACTCCACTGACTTCAGATGGAAACACCATCTGCGATGAAACGGCACAGAGAAACCCAGCCACTGGTGGTTATTCTTGCTCTCAGAAGTACAACACCACACTCTTACGCTCTGAGATAATAGAGAGAGGTTATACTCGTTACGAATGCCAAAACTCATGCCATTCCTGTGGTTTCTTGGGGTGGTCAACTTGTTGTTCCCAAATATGTAATGATGTTAACTATGTCCGCCGTGCTAAAGTGGACACTCTCTGGTGTTCCTCTACTCAGAAAATCCCTGAGTATTCTGGATATCTCTTTGGAGGTCTGTATGGACCATCGATGCAAAATCCATTTACCAGATCTTATACGTGTCCTCCAAATTACTTTGTTCAAACAATTCTCTCTAATGGAATAATGGTTTGTTTGAGCAATGATTATGTCAAAGCAACGAAATCAGCTGTGCCTTTTGGTGGTTTCTTCAGTTGCGAATCTGGCAACCCTCTCTCAAATGGTGAATCTCGTTGTCCGCCTCAGTTCAGCCAACATCTCGCTGCCATCAGTGATGGTTGTCAGGTGTTGTACTGTGTTCAGTCTGGTGTGTTCAGTGGTGGTCAGTTAAAACCAGTCCTCCTTCCACCATATACAAGCCCACCACTAGTTGGAATGACTGTGACAAACACTGTGGTTGTAATGACAGATGGTAATGGTTCTTTGGTGGGAGTTGGACAATCAAGAATGTGGCAACCAGCGAATCCTGTTGAAATTAATCAAGCGTTTGAGCGGTCTGGAGGGGGAAATGCTGGTGTAACTTATGGCCTTATAGTTCTGATTGCTCTTGTGGTGTCAGGATCAGTAGTTTTCACAACCTGAGACTCACTGTGGACAATCAAAAAAAGGTCATTACAACAATATAATCCATACTTTTAATTAAAACTGTAATCAAATTAGGCAATGATGGACAAGGTGGTAATAAGGGCCTTTTTAGTACATTTTCTTGCCATGAATAACACTACTATAATTATAGTAGAGTTAGTATATGCTTATATTTTAGCTCTACCAAAGTCATATACAGTACATCAACTAATCTTTGAAAAATTCTGTCACAATAAAATGCTTTCCTTAAAATGATTACATTGAATTAAACATTGTATTGATTTGAACTATAACACAAAAACCTCAGTTTGTTGTGTGAATGATATGCACTGCTGTTCTTGATTTGTCTTCATAAAATCATAATAAAAATGATCGCTTGCACTTTTTTTGAAAGGTTTCTTTGTCATCACTTCAGAAATGTAAATGACTAAAATGTAAAAGACACTGAAGTCATGGTTCGGTACGTACCTCGGTTTTGGGGTCACGTTTTGATATGGGTATAGTAAAACAAGAAAAAGCTACAAATCCCCAGTGCTTTCTTTTTCTGTTTATTCTGAACAGACAGAAGTGTTGTCACAATCAGCTACAAAGCCCAAAGAGCTTCTTGTGATGGAAAAGCACAAAACTACAATAATGAAAAATAAATCTCTATAATTAGAAAACTGTGCATTAAACTTTTAAAGATTGGCTCAGCTTAATCTCTTGACTGATTTTTTATTTTTTTTTATCCCTGGTGGGGGACAAATAATGTTAGAAAAAATCTTGATGATCTCCAAGACTTTTGGGAAAATACTCTGTGGACTGACAGACCAAAGTTTATTTACTTTTTGGAAGGTGTGTTTCCCATGATGGTAGGGTGATGGTGTGAGGCCGTTTTGCTGCTTCAGGGCCTGAAAGAATTTCTGTGATTAAACTATACCCGACAAGGCTCACTTCACTTCATAAATGGAGCCATAAATTCTGCGGTGTACCACAATATGTGGAGCCAAGAATGTCCAGGCGTCTGTTAGTGACCTCAAGCTGAAATGAACTTAGATTCTGCAGCAGGATGAAGAATGATCCAAAGCACACCAGCAAGTGCATTTCTCAATGGCTGAAGAACAACAAAATAAAAGTCCTGACCTTAAAAATGCAGTTTATGCTCGAAAACCCACCATGTTGCTGAATTACGACAATTCTGCAAAGATGAGCAGGCAAAATTCCTCATTGCAAGTTATCCAAAAAATGTTTAAAAAATTATATTTAAATTTGTTTGATAAACAGCCAACTGAATACTTTAAATGCAGTGCACTTTAAAAAGTTTAAATTAGAATAGTCACTGAGGTCTCTTTTTAGTCTTAATTGGTGATTTCCTAACAGTAGTAAAAGAGCATCAAAGCATAAGTACATCTATTCTAAAGCACAGTAAAGTAGAAAAAATGTCTGGACATTTCTGGATAACTGAAAAAAAATTGGAGCATTTTTCAGTCAATAAAGAAAATTATATATTTATTTTGTAATAAATCAAACAGTTTACTGATTCTGCAAATTGTGTGATCTTCCACTGCACACAGGCCCTATATGTGAGACTTTTTAAACATTTTTCTAAATTGGAAAGCCATTCATGCTAATCCAATGTTTATACGTTTGAATCAAACTAGTGCACAATTACAGTGCATCCGGAAAGTATTCATAGCGCTTCACTTTTTTCACATTTTTGGTTACAGCCTTATTTCAAAATGGATTAAATTAATTTATTTCTACACACAATACCCCATTATGACAATGTGAAAAAAGATTTTTTGAAATTGTGGCAAATTTAATAAAAATAAAAACCTGAAAAATAAAATAAAAAATAATCACAGCCTTTGCTCAATACTTTGTTGATGCACCTTTGGCAGCAATTACAGCCTCAAGTCTTTTTGAATATGATGCCACATGCTTGGCACACCTGTCTTTGGGAATTTGTGCACATTCCTCTTTGCAGTACCTCTCAAGCTCTATTAGGTTGGATGGGAAGCGACAGTATACAGCCATTTTCAGAACTTTCCAGAGATGTTCAATAGGATTTAGAGGTCTGGGCTCTGGCTGGGCCACTCAAGGACATTCACAGAGTTGTTGTGAATTCACCCCATTGATATTTTGGCAGTGTGCTTTGGGTTATTGTCCTGCTGGAAGATAAACCGTCGCCCCAGTCGGAGCTTAAGAGCACTCAAAAGCAGGTCTTCATTTAGGATGTCTCTGTACATTGCTGCATTCACCTTTCCCTCTATCCTGACTAGACTTTCAGTTCCTGCCGCTAAAAAACATCCCCACAGCATGATGCTGCCACCACCATGCTTCACTGTAGGAATGGTATTAGCCTGGTGATGTGCGGTGCCTGGTTTTATCCAAACATAACGCCTGGCATTCACTACAAAGAGTTTTATTTTAGTCTCGTCAGACCAGAGAATTTTGTTTCTGACGGTGCGTCAGATGCCTTTTGGTAAATTCCATGTGGGGAGTGGCTTCCGTCTGGCCACTCTACCATACAGGCCTGATTGGTGGATTGCTGCACAGATGGTTGTCCTTCTGTAAGGTTCTCCTCTCTCCACAGAAGAACGCTGGAGCTCAGACAAGAGTGACCATCGGGTTATTGATCACCTCCCTGACTAAGCCCCTTCTCCCTCGATCACTCAGCTTGGATGGCCAGCCGGCCAGCTTTAGGAAGAGTCCTGGTGGTTCCAAACATCTTCCACTTACAGATGATGGAGGCCACTGTGCTCATTGGAACTTTCAGAGCAGCAGAAATTTTTCTGTAACCTTCCCCAGCCTTGTGCCTCGAGACCATCCTGTCTTAAAGGTCTACAAACAATTCCTTTGTCTTCATGCTTGGTTTGTGCTTTGACATGCACTGTCAACCCTGGGGCCTTATATAGACAGCTGTATGCCTTTTCAAATCATGTCCAATCAACTGAATTTACCACAGGTTAACTTTAAGTAAGCTGCTGAAACATCTCAAGAATGATCAGTGGAAACAGAATGTACCTGAGCTCAATTTAGAGCTTCACGGAAAAGGCTGTGAACACTTATGTACATGAGATTTTTCAGTTTTTTTTTTAATTTTATATACATTTCAAAAAATCGTTTTTCACATTGTCATTATAGGCCTTGTGTGTAGAATTTTGAGGAAATAAATGAATTTAATCCATTTTGAAGTAAGGCTGTAACATAAAAAATGTGGGAAAAGTGAAGCGCTATGATTACTTTCCGGATGCACTGTATGTGCTAAGGGCCACAGTGCTAATCCATCAGCGTTGATTCATCAAATTATTAATTATTCATAGAGATTAATCAAACATTCTAAGGAATTGTAGTTATCTTTATTTATAAAACTCAATACAAGGACATAGAGATTAAACAACAATACAAGAATAACCAATTATTTACAGCAGTGTTTTAAGACTATAAAGTCTTAAATCTGTAAACAACCCGAGTAGGCTAAACAGAGCACAATATGTGAGGTACAGTCTTTCAGATGGCACATATGACATGGATCTCTAGAGTGAAATGAGTATTAATTAAAATGAATATTTCAGGTGGTTCCTGAGTAATACAAAGCTCATTTACCTCCAGCACATTGGTCCAAGATTTGGTTGCATGTAATAGCTCACATCTAAAATTTGAACACTGGATACACAAGAAAAAGTGCTAGTTCTAATAAACCTCACATCACCTAGTTGCCATGTTTGATTTTGATGAAGAGTGGGAAATGCACAAGCAGCACGCTCTGACTTTAATGTTCTTTAGGTTTCAAAGGCCTAGTGAGACTTTGAGCAGTTCAGCCATTTGTTCAGTAATAGCACCATCCTCACCTGAACAGAGCAATGAAAGTTTCATTAAAAAGCCTGTATGGTGAAAATCAGATAAAGTCACAATAGACAATATTGTAGCATAGCATCAAAAACCTTGTGTTTTAATGCATACAACTAATTGGATTATGCAAAACAATAACAAAATCACTTCATACATACACACACACATACATACATACATACATACATACATACATAAACTAATTTTGTACAGGGACACTCACCTTCATCAGTGGTCATGTCCTGTTCTAGTTTTAGCTTCTCTTGTCCCACACGAAGCATGCAGTCTTCAATCGAGTCCTTGCTGATGAGCTTGATCACCTGCACTGTTCTGCGATGCAAAAACATGATCAGGAACCACAAGTTATTTTAACAAAAAACATTTTTGTTAAATTAAATAAAATCATTTGCAACAAATGAATAACTAAAACCAAACAAAACTAACAATAGTCACTGCAAAACAAAATTAAATAAAAATTCTAAATTGACTGCAAAAATTAATAATAGTTTTCAGAATTCATAAGCTCTAGTTGTGTGGCGGAAAAATCAAACCCATCAGTCAAGCACATGACATGCAAAAACATATTTTCTATCTACGTTTACTTCTATTGCCAAAAAAAAACCCCCCTAAAAAGTAAACCAGGCACGTTTAACTACATGTATGATTTTAATATGAAAAAAAAAAAAAATTCAAAAAATAAACGAAATACTAAAATAAACTAAAACTAATAGAACATCAATGAAATGAACTAAAACTAAACATACAGCAAACTTAAAATCAGTATCAAAATAAAAATGTAAAAAAATGCAAAACTAAATTTGCTTACTTGCTGGAAACCACATGTGCTTTGGTTTACTATGAGCTCCAATTCATTGCTTTGACACTCACCTGGTCTGCCCCATTCGATGGCAGCGGTCCTCTGCTTGTTTATCATTGAACGGATTGCAGTCAATGTCATGCAGTATCACTGTGTTGGCTGAAGCAAGGTTGATTCCCTGACCTCCAGCCCGAGTCGACAGTAGGAACACAAAGATCTCAGGATTTGTATTGTATTTGTCAATGAGACCGATCCTAGAAAAGCCAAGAGAACTGAATTAGATTTAATATTTGTTCAGACAGACAGCAAATTCTTAAATATGTTTAGTGGTTCTGGTTGTTGTTCAAGTAATGGAAATCACTTTGAACACTTTTTAGAAGCCACATTAGCATAATTTTGGTTTTGTTTCACAAGAGTTACATTGTGTCATTCTGATGGTTGGAAAATTGTATGTGCATTAACACATCTTGACTGAGTTCGTAAGAAAATTGTTTGGTCGCAGTCATTTATGACAACACAAGACATAAATGAACTGGCAAATTCCAAATCACCAAGACAGCTTTAATTGCTTTCAGAGACACCAACTCTCCCTCTTATAAAAGTTTACATTTACATTTAGTCATTTAGCAGATGCTTTTGTCCAAAGCAGCTTACAATTGAGGAGGCATTCAGCAATTCAACAACAAGAAGCAATACACACATTAAACAAAAGAAAGGTTAATGCTCAGAGAATTAGGTGCTAGAGTAAAAAGTAGTGTTTTTTTTTTTTTATAGAAAAAAAGTGTTTCTACAAGTGGTTTGTCAAGCCCACTCACCTGTGTGAAGTAGAGATACAGCTATTAACCGGTTTCACTATTAACCGCACTTTAATTCGTCACAGTTAATGAATCGTAAAGGCTTCTCTATATGCGTTTCTGCACGGAACAAAACTGCCGCAACTAAAAGTTGTGCACTAGTTTAAAGTCCCGAGCTTGTACAGTGAGGCTAATACACATGTAGGGATGGGCGATATGGCCTAAAATCCATATTGCGATATACATTGCAGCCTCTTGCGATAACGATATATATTGCGATATATAAATTATAATAGAACCATTTCAGAACAGGTTACATAGACCCTTAGGAAAGCCAAACTGCTATTTTTTGTTAAAGAAATAAAGAAACGTTGCATGTCGTTTTGAGAACATTTATTGTGCAAAAGCAAAACTGTAATTAAACAACACAATGTTGCAGATAAATAAACTAAATGTAGTGCCTTTTAGAAAGAAAAACTTTTCTTTTAAGTCCTTGGTTCCTAAATGCCAAGTTGCAGAGAACAAAAAAACTGGTGTCTTTTTAGTTAAAGGGCCACGAAACCCCCTGTCTCAGCAGGGTGTTTTCACACCTCTGTTTTGAAAAAAGTCAGGAAAGTTGGGCGTGTCCAGCTCTGGGAGTGTGGGAGTGTCGGGGGAGGGAAAGAGGATAAGATTTTGCATAGGAGGGAGTTTCCATTTGGGCACGCGCTAAGTTTCACAGGCAAAACAAACACACAGAGGCTGATTTGATACGGCGAATAAGAGAAAAAAATCCTCCGCATTTCTCTGTAACTTATGTACTCGGTAGGTAGCGTCAGAAAGCCGTGTGTGTATAGACTATCCTGTCATAAATTGCAGCGAAAATCCTGCACGACGGGAATAGGTTGTGTTTACATGTTTACACTCGGAGAGCAGCATTTAAACAAAGGGCAGTCCACTGCAAACACTTACCAAATCTGTAGACAGACAATCAAACTGGAGCTGTGTCTTTTTATTAAAAGAAGACGAGCGGCAAATCAGGATTTCACCATTTCCAGATAAGAAAAAGCTCTCGGGTAAAAATGTTCCTTACAAACGCGTTTCTGTCGAGTGTCGCGTGCACTATAATCCACACGTGAGTCCAGCTGCTCTCTCATAAAGGGAAAATGAAAACAAAACCTTCGTTGCAACACACTAATAACACCTACGACTTTTGTCTTGAAATTCTTGTACTTTCACTTGTTTTGGCAACACAACGTGGCGTCTCTCTGCCGTCTGTACAGTGTAAACTGGTAAACAGTCTCCGGAGCTATCATGCATATTAATGAAGTTTCACGTCATACACAATAGAGCGCGCTAATTGGATTGAAGCACGTCTTTCTCATGAATTAATACTGCACACTCAGATACGTAAGAACGTCCTAGAAAAGACAGACAGCCACTCTGCGGCGGGATTTACACCTAAGTATCTCATGGCCGTGACGCAGCTTCAAAAATTCGTTTTAAACCGGAAGAACGAATTTGCTCAAAATAACGCAAAAACAACCAATTTTCACTCTTTAGTGCAATATATGTGTCCTAATAGTGTTTATAGCAGCGTGGGACACATATATGACTGTCAACAGCTCAAAAAATGTGTTTTGGTGTTTCATGACCCTTTAAGGAACTTACACTGTACTGAAATTACTTCCAGTATTAAATTAGTCAAATAAAATTGTGTATTGCAGATACTTTAAATAAAAACATATTTCTAACCTGCAGCCTAAGGTAACACATTTGATTTTAAACATTTTGTTCTCCTAATGAAATTAAAACTGGTGTCTTGATCTGCTCTTTCTCTCTCTCCCTCTCTCTCTCTCTCTGTCTGCTGTAGTGCTGCTGAGAGATTGAGACGCACCAGACAAAGTTTGCGAATAAAGTAATGCAAAAATTAATGATTAATATCGAAAGCGAAAGCAGATTCTCGGACATGTCCGGGGAAAAGAGAATGTATTGTCACCCCAAATAATAAGCTGGATCAGTCTATTGAGTCTTCGCGCTCTTCTTAAAGCTGCTCCCAAATCAGGACAACAGATCTGTATCCAGCGCGATACAGCGCGTCTCTGTGGGTCTGCATGCAGAGCATGCGAGTCTGTGGCAGAGTGTTCTCAGTTTCTCGCGAACACAGAACCGGGCCGCCCCAATAATATATCGGCCGCCCAGGTACAATCTGTGTGGGAGGCACTGATGTTCACTAGACAAGCCACAATATGCCATGCATGAGGCTCGCAAGCTGTGCGACACGCCGCCGTTCGGTGCCATGCGTTGCTTAGTGCTGTTGTTGCTGTTGCTCTTAATTTCGCGGGTAGATTGCGTCATCAAACATGCATTATCGCGATAGTGCAATAGAATTAGAATCTCTATCGTAGGCCAATTTTGTATCGTTTATATCGCATATCGTTTATATCGCCCATTACTATACACATGCATACTAGATTAAAGGCTGATTTTATTGGCAGCAACATACAAGCGGCGCACAAGCTCACGCTTTATAGGTGCATCTAGTTGAAATAATACCATGAGCGCATTGTGAGTCACGTGACAAGAACTGACCAGTTAGCTTCATACTTTGTGTGTAACAAACATTTCTACTCCAAAGAGAGAAAAAAAAAAAAAAATACAAAAGGACAATACCAAACAATTTTGTAATATAGCTGATCAAAAGTGCCTTTCAGACAAAGGTTCAGCAGGCTTTGACTACATTTGTTCTCTTTAAAAGGGAAATACTTGGCTAATATTTAGCATAGATTTACATTAAACAAATTCAATTTTTTTATTTATTATTATTTTATTTATTTATTTATTTATTTATTTATTCATTCATTCATTGGTCTGTCATTTATTTCCACTGTAAAATTATTACTTGTTTAAATGCCAAAAACTTTCACTTATTTTAAGTCAAAAAAGAGAAATTGACTACTGTTTGTTTTTTTATTATTATTTTGTGCTGTATTAATTGGTTACTGACCAGCAATAAATAACACTTTAAAATAAGTATTATGTAAAATAAGAGTTTATGCGATTTTCTAAAATAGCAGTGTTTTGAAATTAATGAATGCATAATAATCGTCATAACTGTGAAACCGTGATTATTCCTCAGATTATAATCGTACAACCAAAATGTATTATCGTTGCATCCCTAGTGTAAAGCACTTTATTTGTTTTTGTAAAAATGTGTCTGGTGCAAATCTGATGCAAGTGTCAGTTTAAGTGTCAGTGATGAAAAAATGTGCTGTCTACAGGTGGCTTGTCAAGCCCACTCACCTGAGTGAGGCACACTCATTATGTGGTTAGGTGGGAAAGAGAGAAGAGGGGGTCTTGGTTTTGTTCACAAGAGTTTAGATGATTGCAGACAAAATGATTTTTTAGTTGTCATTTGAATGATACTAGTGAATCAATAGTCCGTGTGAGAAAGGGAAGAGCATTTCACTTTCCAAAAGTTTAATACTGAAACGAGCTGTGGATGTTTGCCACACATACAGCAGTTTTTCAGCACCAGGAAACCAGGATGCCTGATAATCTTATGTGTACAAATTATAAAGCCTAGTCTGCTGTTAAACTATCATCTCTAATAACAGCATCATCATACAGTAGGGATGCCAATAATTACAATTTTTAGATCAAGTACAGCGAGTTTATCCTTCTGATTGATCAACTCCAGGTAGATCAGCTCATTCAACTGCTCAAAACCTCACAAATTCAAGCCCATAGCTCATGAACTGCCCAGCTTGGCTCGAGCAGTTCCTCGCATATGATATGAGCCACTACCATCGACGATTTCCACACAACTTTTCTCAATGAGGGAAAAAAAAAAATCATGTATGGGTTTGTACGATTTAATAAAAGAAAGCACGGTGTATGCCCAGCTAAAGAAATGGTTGGTATGGCTAATGTAATTGAGAAAAACTTGACTGTTGGAATGGACAGATCAAGTTATAATTTCTTGCAAAGCAATAGTAAGGATACTCAGCCTTGAGTATCAAAACTCAGTTGAGTGTAGTGCTTACCTCTCTGCCATGGGAGTAGAACCGTCCAGGCGAACGTACTGATGATCAAGATGTTTGAGCAGAATCTCCACAATGTCCAGCATCATGGTGAACTGACTAAAGAGCACCACCCTGTCGCCCTTGGAATATATATAATGATGTTGAAACGATAAAACACAAACTAATCTCGAAGGGATACATCAAATTGTTTAAAGGGACCCAAACAAACCTTTTCTTTGAGCTTGGCAAGCGTCTTGGTTAACAGTGCAAACTTCCCAGAATCCAAGATGAGTGCTTTCTCCAGTTGAAAGCCACTAATTGAGCTATACTCCTTACATAAATTATGCAGCTCAAAATCAGACATCACTTCCATGTCCTCCTGTATCAATGCAGGGTCAGCATCATAATGTGTTGGCTCCTAGCATAGAGAAGGAAATGTCAACTCAACAACAGGTACTTTTATACATACAGCAGACGTCCCTCGTTTTTGTGATTGTTTTAGAAATTCCTATTAGAGAAATTACTAGGAACAGAAAATAATAGAACAGAAACAGAACAGAAAAAGACAGAAAAACAGTCAAACTGCTTGCTCTACAAACAAGTGTTCATAACCATACATAAAATGTAGAATAATATATATATATATATATATATATATATATATATATATATATATATATATATATATATATATATATATATATATATATATATATATATACACACACACACACACACACACACATACATATATACATACAGTTGCAGTTCTTTTTTAAATATTTCCCAAATGATGTTTAACAGAACAAGGAAATTTGCACAGTATGTCTGATAATATTTTTTCTTCTGGAGAAAGTCTTATTTGTTTTATTTCGGCTAGAATAAAAGCAGTTTTTAATTTTTTAAAACCCATTTTAAGGTCAAAATTATTAGCCCCTTTAAGCTATATATTTTTTCAATAGTCTACAGAACAAACCATCATTATACAATAACTTGCCTAATTACCCTAACCTGCCTAGTTAACCTAATTAACCTAGTTAAGCCTTTAAATATCACTTTAAGCTGTATAGAAGTGTCTTGAAAAATATCTAGTAAAATATTATTTACTGTCATCATGGCAAAGATAAAATAAATCAGTTATTAGAAATGAGTTATTAAAACTATTATGTTTAGAAATTTGTTGAAATTTTTTTCTCTCCGTTAAACAGAAATTAGGGAAAAAAATAAACGGGGGGCTAATAAATCAGGGGGTTGAATAATTCTGATTGCAACTGTACATACCTATATACATACATACATGCGTATATACATACATGCATACATACGTACATGCATACATATGTTTACAACACAAAGCTGCATAACAAGCTGTTTTTAACTCCTAAAGTTCAATGGAAGTGAGTGTTGAGCCAAAAAGATTCTAATAGCTGCGACCGCTCGTACGTGAAGAATAAGGTCAATAACTGTAGGTTAACTATGTCTATATACTGTCCACCCTACACACAACTTCATAACGAATTTTGACTAATGTAGTAATAACGTGCACCTTTTGTAAAACTGCTTTGTAACAACAATTATTGTGAAAAGCACTATACAATTAAAATTTTATTGAATTTTGCACAAAGTTATAGGAACTAGTAGGGGTGTAATGGATCACTGTTGATTCGTGATTCATGAGAATCACAACCCATGGTTCAGAAAACATGTGACCTGCGGAATAATAAATTTTTTTTACTTGTAGATTAATACTAAATTTGTAACAATCACAGAGAGATCGCCTCTCGCGTGATTCAAATCACATGTATGAAATCATTTAGGCCTAATCCCAATTCTATTTTTGTACCCCTACCCCTTGCCCCTTACAACCGAAGGTTAAGGGGAAGGGCTTCAAAACTTACCTTCAAGAATTGGGTCAGCACTTCAACACCTGCAGACGTCATCATATGTCATGGCGATCTCATGCTTCACATGAGATCAGATGATCACGACTGCTGTAGTTATTCCAGTTGTGTTTATCATGAGGAAATCACTGAAGGGATATATTATGTTATCATAACGATCTAATGTGGCAATAGGATCGTAACTATACTGTACATTTACACAGTGGCCGTATTCATCTATGTAAACGCACAAAAACAACATTAACATTATCCCAGAAACGGTAAAAAGCTCATTTTCAGCCACTAGACTGCTCTGACAGGGTGTTCGAGTGTCATCGAGTGACAGAATGTTGTGGGACTGCTGTACAAGAGTTATGATTATGGATTATAGATCGCGAAATTTAGCGGGGTTTTTTTTCCGTTTTTTTTTTTAAGTATGACGGTAAAACATGAACGCGGTTATGAATATATTAAAACATGTGTTTTAGGGTTGGGCGATGTTGACCATTTTAGCATCGTACGATGTCTAATGTGAAACATCGCGATGGACGATGGCATAGTCTTCATAGGCGGAGGTGAATTAATTATTTATGAATAATTAATTCATAACAAATTAAACGAATTAATTATTTGTAGCCTACTGTTTCAACTACCTGGTCTTTGTTTTACCCAAAACCAAATCATAAATAAAGATAAGTTACACACAAATTACCACCTGTCAATCTCTTTTTCCGCAGGACTCTGGCATGAGTAGGCAGCGTGATCCGTGTCAGTCATTTGTTTGGTGCAGTGGATGGCGGAGGGGTGTCGCGGACGAAAGTGAGCGGCGCTGGGGTGTCGCGGACAAAAGTGAACAGGGTTGGGGAGTCGCGGAAGAAAGTGAAAATAAACAGTGGACAGGGGAGGAGGGAGATCGGTAAAATGAGGTGCCGAATCAGATTTCAGAGGTGCCGGATCCGGGGTGTTCCGGCACAAATTAAGCCCTGGAGAGAGACATGATTAATTAAATACCACGTTTAACAACTATAGTGAGACACGATCCAGCGATACATCCTTGATAAACTGTCCAACGTACACTGTTCTCTGAAGCTCAGACGAGCGCATGACAGTGTGAGTGTCTGTGGCTCTGTGTGTGTGTGTGTGTGTGTGTGTGTGTGTGTGTGTGGTCACGTGATGCGTTTTCAGTGGACGGAGGGCTGTTCAGAAATGCTATGTGAAACGCCAGTGTGGACGTGGGTCATTTTCGTTCTAAAATGCCATTTTAAAACAAAGCTGTATTAGTGTAAACGGGGACTGAGTGTGTATTTTTCACGAGCGGGTTTGCGACGGGGGCAGGGTGGAGGATCGGCGATGCCGGCTCAGCATCGTGATGTCTATCAGCCATCGACGATGGCATCGTCTATCGGCCCAACCCTAATGTGTTTGTTTGTCGTAAAAATTCGTAATAATGACCAAAAAAATACTAATATGTGGATCTCCTTACTTCCGGGTGCATTGAAACTGCCGTTGTGGCAGCTGTATTCTGGGAAATTTTCTTATCCCTCTGTTTCGAGTGTGCTCCTAAAAAATCTTCGTTCGTTCATATACCCCTTGCCCTTAGCCCTACGCCTTCAAGCTAAAGAAAATTGGGACACCACTACCCCTTGACAGGGAACACGCAAAACGAGGGGTAGGGGTAAAGGGAAAGGCGAAGAGGTAGAATTGGGATTGGGCCTTAAGCTTTCCTGTAAAATATAGCCTGCATTAATGCATTCAGTGTAAGCTGAACGATTAATCATTAAAAGATCAGGATTTTAACACCAACACAACAAATTATAAATGATGGTAATTTGCATATGAAGAGTTCAGATGCAAAAACCGCTAAATGCCGTCTGAAATTTTCCTCTAAAATGAGTATTTTTATCAAGCTCCTGTGGGTATGTTCAGTAATATCACTTTTACGGCAAGGATAAAGTCCTTTTCCTTGTCTTTAAAGTAAAATGTTTCAACATAAACAAAGGAGCCTGAGAAAAATTTTCATTTTCAATGAAAATTTCAGACGGCATTTAGAGGTTTTTGCATCTGAACTCTTCATATGTTTATTAATCCCTCGAATCGTTGTATTCAAATCTGTGTTTGAAAAATGCAAAAATCAATTAAGAGATTGAATCTTTAGTCTTTTGAGTTATGAAGTTACAAAATGTCAAATAACACAGAAGTACTGGGAGAACATTTTATAGTTTAGATAAAACCACTGATGTTTATGGTAAAGATTAAAACCATCCTCATATGCTCAAAAATAAATGTTGTAGGCAGCAATTACATAATTTAACAAATAGGTGGCGCCAACCAGCTATCAAAAATATGCCACTGAATAATTCTTCAAAAATGATTCATCTAGCAATGAACGTGAGGAACTGAAGAGAGTGAAGAACTGAATAATTTATTGAAAATTAGACTAAAAATAAATGTGATTTATACAAATTATAATGTTACATTTATACATTTAGCATTATCAGCAACAGTTGTAGTAACAGTGAATATTTCACAGTACTGAATTTTTTATTTTTTATTTTTCAGCTGATTATTTCTTTCTTTTATTTAGTTATTTTTAGTTAGTTCTGTTTGTTAAAATAAAAACTCCATGTAGTACTGTTTCTGTAATAAATGGAAAGAGTCTCCTCTTTTTGGCTAATCCGAAAAATGGTCCGATCCGTGAATAAAAAAAACATAACGTGATCTGAACAGTGAGATTTGTGATCCATTACACCACTACTGTCACACCCTACACACAGCTCCATAACAAATTTTGACTAATGTAGCATTTTGACAAACCTGTCAAGCATGAACACCCTTAAATACCTGATATATTGAGCTTTTTTTGCAAAAAACATGGGAATCATGCTGTTATTATTGAGTAAACTAAAATAAAAAAATTTCACACGTCATGTTGTTTTAATGCTTGCTTAATCTTATTTTAAACCATTAAGTAATCTAGAGGCCTATGATTTTCAAAAGAACTACTGCAAGACAGCCTCCTGCTACATTAAAACAAGCACCCAGGCCTGTATCCATGATGAAATGTTATAATTTTAGAGGCACAGTTTAGCTTTATTATTCAACCTCCCATACTGATAAATCTTCCACTGCTCACCTTAAGCATGGCTTTACTCATGGCAGCCAATTTGTCACTGGTATAGTACTGGCGGTGCAGCAACGGATGATTAGCCATCTTTCTCAACTGCATCATCACATTGCAAAGCTCCCTCTCTGAGGACAAAAAGATTAGAGGAAGCGTGGGACAGGCGCTCAGAGACAGAAAAATGGTTTTTAACAGTCACACTTTTTATACAGATCCTCACAGTGAGAGGAAACCCTGAATCTTCCTGACAGCCTATGCATACATTTTCAGCATCCATTACTTCTAGACGAAATGGTTGGCATAAAAACGGAATAGTACGTACTGTCTCCATTTGGAGTCTTCTTGAGTCTTTTGAAAAGTATGTCATACAGCTTATGCTGGGCATCGCTCATTGGACACATTTCAATCTTTTCCATTTTTGGTGGAAGTTCTTTCAACACCTAGAATGATATATAGAGGAATTTTGTTTTTAAACAAAATTGTTCACAACAGAAAATGAAATACCGATTAATGGCATATTCTGTAAGAGTAGTTAATCCAGTCAGCAGTGTGTGTCTATCCAGTGTCAAATTTTAGTAACTTAGTAATAAATATCAAAGACCAGATTATCACAATGAAAAAAAAAATAAATAAAAAAAATAAATAAATAAATAAATAAAACTGTCTACCTCACTCTTGACTCGTCTCAAGATAAATGGCTTCATGATAAGTCTGGCCTGAGCGATTCTGTCCTTGTGAAAACTGCTTTCCTCTTCTGAGGACCTCTGAAACAAAGATGGGTAACAAGTAAGAGAGTATTCTTTATGAATATATAGTGATTACTGCAGTCCTAGCTTAATCTAAGATGGTTTGGCAGATGATGGATCTTTTAATCTTGATAACTGATCTCTGGCTAATTTAACTCTTAAATCAAGTTCGTAAATCGACAAAGTGGCAGACCTATCAATCCTTGAAATCATGATCAGCAATGCAATTGGCTGGCAGAACAGCAGCATAATGACGTTAAATTATTAGTTAATGAAGCGGTTTGTTATTGTAAAAATATCTTTCCACATTTCTTATGGGGGCAGCACAGTGGCTCAGTGGTTAGCACTGTCCCCTCACAGCAAGAAGGCTGCTGGTTTGAGGCTCGGCTGGGTCAGTTGGCATTTCTGTGTGGAGTTTGCATGTTCTCCCCTTGTTCGAGTGGATTTCCTCCGATGCTCCAGTTTCCCCAACAGTCCAAAGACATGCGCTATAGGGGAACTGAACAAACTAAATTGGCCATAGTGTACATGCGTGAATGTGAGAGTGTATGGTTGTTTCCAAGTGCTGAGTTGCGGCTGGAAGGGCATCCGCTGCGTAAAACATATGCTGGATAAGTTGCCGGTTCATTCCGCTATGGCGGAATTAAGTAGATTAATAAGCAATTTATTTAGATTTACTATTAGAGCGAATTTTCTTTGGGATAGTATTAAAGTTTCCTAATCCTGTGGCTTAAGACATAAATGGCTATGGAGATAAAATCAATATTAGCAAAAGAAAGAGAAAAGAACGCATATTATAGCTCAACATGGGCATGATTCCAGTCGATTTTATAATTATTCCTTAAAGGGGGAAAAAAAGCCAGGTCTTTTATCATACTCTCTCAGAAAATGTAATAAAGTTTGTCTTTGTATCTTAAAGGTCGATATTTATAACTTAAAAGTGGTAGATAGATATTAGGGCTGCACGATTAATAAAAAAATAAAATAAATCGCAATCTCGATTCGACCCTGCACACAATCTTAGTCCAGCATCTCCACGATTCAGCCAATTATGTTTTCAAGTTCGGCAAAAGCATAAAGGTAATCACACAAGTCTCCATGTTGTTTTACATATGTTGCTCAGCAACATGGACACCTCCAAATAGTGCTGAAAAAGTCACATACTGTATTATAAGGTATAATTGACCAAAAAAAAAAAAAAAAATTATTTCTGTCTTAATGTAATGATGTATTCTCGGCCGAGAAATCACACGTGAGCTGACGCACTACTTGTTACTACTGAGAGGATGCGCGCATGCCGGCGAATGATGACTGCTTAAGTGACTAGAACCTGCAAAGGGTTGTGAATAACAACAGGTAACAAAAGTTGTAAATCATGTTCAGTTTATTGCACGGAGCGATCGTTTGAGAGCTGCGCGGGAATGATTTGCATGCATGTTTTTTCCTCAAAGTGACAACAGCCATGACATGAACCGCACTAGACAGTAAAAGTTCAACTGAAAGCACGCACATCATTTAAATGTTCATATCGCATTTTAGAGTTATAATTACAAGCATTTGATATGTTGATATGAACACAAAATGTTGTGCATGAAAATAAATGTTTAACAGCGTCAGTATAACTTCTCTAGTCTATATAATGTTAAATATAATGCGAGGGAATGTGATAATGACAAACGTCTGATTTTACCAGTGAAAAAAAAAAAATGTTATCTATGTTGAATCTAATAATGTTGTCAATGACAGATTAAAAGCATACGTCTCAAACAGACTAATTCAATTTGAGAATTATGAATAGTTGTATTCTGATGCCATCACTTTACTGTGAATTACCAGGACAAGTCTATTCAAGTCCACCATTCCAAGTCTAAATAAAATTTAGCATTTTAACCAACAGTAGACCTACACATAGGCCTAATAATATTATTGTTGTTTTACCATGTTTAAGAATAACAATAATAATAATAATAATAATAATAGCCTACTTATATTAATCTTTATTTTACAAATACAGAATCGTGAAAAAAACGTGATCTTGGTTAAGCAAATAAATTGTGATTCTTATGTTAGCCAGAATTGTGCAGTCCTAGTATGTGTGTGTGTGTGTGTGTATATATATTATATATATATATTATTTATATATTTATATATAAATAAATAAATTAAACATATTAGTCATCAAAAAAGTACAATGATGTTCTATTTGAATCCCTTGAAAAAGTACACCGAGTTTTGTATTTTATTTTGTATATTATATAATATGATACTGTACATTATACATTTTTTTAAATAATCTTTTTAATCCAGATAGTTTTTTCTTGTTATTACAATATTGCTAATTTCCATAATTCATTACAGTACTCTTGTAAGAAAATATCAGTAGTTGGTGCATACTTTCAGAATCACATTTGCGTGAAATCTTGCATTGACATGATCTTATCCTGTTTAAATGAAATTAGTCTGCTTAAGAGGAGCATTGAGTTTACGGACCTTACAGCTTACAAATTTGAAGAACAAAACTACCCCGGATCTTGTCAAATCTTATCTATGAAATTCAGCTAATGGTTATCCACATTTGAACAGCACTGCCCTGAGATCTTAGGGCGTACTCACACTATGCTACCCGAACCGTGCCCAGGCCCGTTTCCCGGATCGTTTAAGAAGTGTGAGTGCTCTGAATCGGGCTTCGGGCACGGTACACTTGGCCGGCCCTGGCCCGGTTGGAAGAGGTGTGCCAGAGCGCGGTTCACTTGGGCTCAGGCGCGGTACGCTAACAGTGTGAGTGCAAGCATGCCTAAGCCCGAAACTGAAAGCAAGAAATGAGGCTGTGATATGCCCTAAATGACCCATCTGCGCTTAAATTACCCATCTAAAGTCCTCGTAAATAAAAAAAAAAAGTCCTCGCCTACACAAATCTGTTTGATATGGATTAATTAATCATTCGTACTGTTCAATGAACGCAAACTGTCGTAGATTATTAAAGACACAAACCCCTCACTGCACTACAGCTGCGCCTTCAGCAAACCTCCTAATTCCTGCAGCACGAGGACTTTATGATTGTTTATGAGCGTCAAAAGTGGCTGATCTGTTCAGCGAAATATTTGACTGAGTGTCACCGCATATGAAACTACTTAAACGATATAACTATAACTTACTAAAGAAATCTCCACTGTGCTGAGCGAAAGCGCTTACTGAACTGCGCGTCATCAATGACGTAACCGTGCCCAGGCCCGAATGTAATGTGAGTGCGGGCCGTCGGGGGAGAGGGGAGGGGGCGCAATCGTGCTTCGGCCCGGTTCAAGGCAACTGTACATAGTGTGAGTACGGCCTTAAACTGGTCAATATTTAGATTCCTTTTTGGTGGCACAAAGTATTTCTTCAAAAGAACCTATGTACTGTCTGTACCGTAGAGAACATTTTGGAGATCTGTGAGGTGCTGCTGGAGAACATGGAGGGCATTATAAAATTCAGCAGGGACATGAGCTCCAACAGGTTGTTTTGTAAAGGCGTTCCAGTCAATAGTAATCTGTGCTCAGCCTGTAAATGAGAAAAAAAAAAAACAATGAGACCTGCTGTACAAAGCATCTGTTTACACTTCATTTACAATGTTTATGGTGCAGAAAAGTGCTTGTACTAACATTGATGGTCATAAGGTGGCGGTAGCGTAGAGAGTTCATGTTTTTAAGCATGTGGCCCTCATCAAACACTGCATATTTCAGCTTCAGCCTACGGAAGAGACTGCGATCATGGTCATTCCCTATTGTGAGGTTGTACCTAATACAGATTAAAGAAGAAATAGACAGGCACCAATAAATCCAACTGACTTTTATATCAACAAAGTCTAGCCTCTTAAAATTAACTCACAAAAAATAAGGATCGCATCATATAAGCCATTTACACTTACGTGGATACAATGATATTGAAATCAATTAAGCCAGTGAGGATGTCTTGTCGCAAGTATTTGCGGTCTTCCACAGACCCTAAAAGCATAAACAAAAGGACGGAGAAAGTTAAAAAGTGGACTATTTTGAAAATATAATAAACAAAAACATCTATTTTATTCCATGAATTAAAATGATTATATTAAATGTATAATGTAACATCTTTAAACAATCAGAACTTAAATAAGTACAAAGATCAGAGTTTAGGGGTGGCGGTAGTGTTGCCTGCAAACTCTCTCACCATAGTAAATAAGAACTTTGAGACTGGGACACCAAAGTCCCAGCTCACGTACCCAGTTATCTGCAAAGAAAGACCGTACAATCCATCATCTCAAGCAACACTTCAGATGCTAATTCAAATGCTACGCTTACATTAAATAGGTATGTCTCTTACCCAGTGTGGATGAGGGTACGGTAATAAGATGAGGGCCCTTGATTCCTTTTTCATACAAATGAGCCAAGAAAGCGATGGCCTGAATAGTTTACCCAGCCCCTGTGGAAAGATCAAATTACTTATAACCAATATCCATGCTAATAGCCCTTTGCTTAAAAAGAAATCCATAACCTCCTGGGATTTCCTAGACGACATGAACTCAAGATAGCAGCAACTCACCATTTCATCTGCCAGAATGCCACTCAGCTTATGTTGGTGTAGAAGAATCAGCCACTTCAAGCCGATCAGCTGATATGCCTGAAGTTTTAAACTAACAGAATTTTAAAAATAAATTAATTAAAATGCATATGTTAAAATAAATTTAGCATTATCTATTAAAATGACATAATGAGATGAGTTTACTTGCTGTTCAGGACTTTGGGTTGTTTGATGGAGCCCATGCCTGCTTCTATGACCTGGGTGACATCTTTTGTCATCTTCTGTGCAATCTTCTCACACCTTCCCATGAGGTCTCGAACCACCTGCCTCTCCTTAAGCACCACTTTGCAGCCATGTACCAGGTCTATAGACAGGCCATTATCCTTAAAGAACTGCTCTTTCTGAAAGGATGAGAAACACAATCAGTGCATTTCCAGCATTGGGCTAAGTGGTTAAAGTAGCAGAAGTGATGTTCAGTATCAACTGGGGCTTGCTGACACAGTTTTATTGTCCCCAATTGGGAATTGGAACACAACCCAAAGCCTATTTCATCAGCAGTTCACCTGTGTGGACAATGTATAACAAAAAAAAAAATCAAATGCAAGAATGGCAATTTCAATAGTTACTCATTTTTGTTCTCAAACCATTTTACATTTAATGGGAGAGTTCCTGACAACTTAAAATTGGACGTTTTCCAACTTGGAAATAATGTCTAGAACTCTGGTAGAAATCAGACATCTGACCTGTGAACTTAGGGCAGATAAAAAAAAAACAAGACTTTGGCAATAGACTTATGCAAATCACTTCACAGACGGTGACTAGTTCTGCTTCAGTGAAATTAAGGGAGTACTCTCACTAGGCACGGTTGCCTTAAACCGTGCCGATGCGCGCTTGTATAATAATAAATAATAATGCATAATAAATGCATTGTAGTTCCCCTCACTCAACAATATAGTGGGTTTCACAATAAACAAAGCCCTGTGAACTTATGGCAAAACTGAAACTAGAGGCAAATGCGGTACACATATACTCGCATGTTGCTTTCATTTGACAAATCTAAATACATGGCATTTTGCATTTGCTGACTTGACTGTAATTGAATTTTATGAGTTGCTTTGTAGACAACAAGTCTCATAAAGATTTCCATGAAAAGTGACATTCTTGTAGATTAAACACTGTTAAATCTGTCAGCAGGCAAATACAAAACTGCCAAACCTGAATCTCTGCTTTTGAAGCTAAATAACAAATAATCCCATTTGAGAACTTCACAATACCAAACAACATAACTGACAGTGAAGATTAACAAGAACGATACAGACAGCAGATCCTTACCACATCGTTCCAAGTGTTGAAAGGCCTCAGTGAAATGATCTTCTGGGCTTTTTTGATCGAACAGCCAGATATGAGGGCGAGCTCATCTAGGGAAGCATCTTGGAGGAACTGAATGATCTTGTCCTGGAGAGTGCCAGAGATGCTGTCCTCGTCCTCCGAATCCTGATCATCAGACATACTATCAACATCACTGTCAATCTCATCTTCATCCTCGGAGGCGCTGACATCGTTTAGCGGCATTTCATCGCTCCTCTTCCTTTTAAAGGATGAGTTCTTGCTTGTGCTTTTGCTGACTGCAATTTTTTGTGTTTTTAAAGCAGATATGCTTGACACTTCAGGCACAGGAGATGATGATGATGCTGCTGTCAGCCATCGAGACAGATTAGATGAGCCGCTGGGCTTATGTGTGATCTTGTCAGTTTTTTTCTTAGAGTGTGAGGATTTTGACTTTTGTTTTGACTTCTGATCTTCTGGTGAACTTGTATCTGAATTTAAAACAAAGCATTGATGAGTTTAGGTCTATTCATTCGTATTACAATTTCCTGTTAGACTTAATTAAATCTTCAAATGTAGACAAAGTTCAATAATCACCTGTTGATGAAAACACAAGCAGTGATCCCAAGGCATTCTCATAGTCCCAGTCATGCTCTTTAAGGACATCCCTTAAGACCTGATAATTAGGTTAAAGAAATAAACTTTCCCAAACTTTTGACTCTTATGCTTTTTTAAAATTTACAATATGGCTTTACTGACCTCTTTTTCAATGTCAGGCAGTTTCCTTTTAAGCTTCTTTAGCAGGGCCTCCTGTTTCTCTCTGCTTGGCTCCTCGCTCTCTTCATCCTCGGAATCTTCATCTTCAGACTCTGAAGAATCTGAACGCTAAATCAGAATAAACCAATATTTAAAATGAGGTCCTTTCTATTAGGGCTGAGTGATAACACAACAAAATCACATTTGCAATTTAGCAAAAGCTGTGATTGTCTTGCACATCATTTGAGGAATGTACAGTGATGTGATCAGCAGTAAATCTTCTCTGAAGGCCAGAGGGCTTCTCACAAGTCACACAGAGCAACCAAATATGCATCGATAAAAACCTAGGAAGTGCCAGTTTATGGGAAATCCTTACAGCGTAGAACAGGGCTATTCAAATGGCGGCCCGCGGGCCTAACCTGGCTCCCAAGACAATTTGTTCCGGCCCTCCAAATAGTGTGAGCACGACATGATAAATAAATTTAGTTCAGTCGAAAAGCGGTGGCTATAGTTATGACGTGACCAGCATCTGTTCAATACAGCATGAGCTGCTGCGCAGAGAGTGAGTCATATGATATTAAGCGAATGACGCAGGCAGCCAAAAACATCACACGCAAGTTCATTATTTCCAATGGAGACATGTGCATATTGAGAGTGGTGTATATTGAGATTTGTAATAATTATTACAAATTATTCAAAAGAAATAATATATATAATATATATATATATATATATATATATATATATAGAGAGAGAGAGAGAGAGAGAGAGAGAGAGAGAGAGAGATAGATAGATAGATAGATAGATAATAACAACAGTTTATTTAAATTCTTAGCTAATATATAGTTTAATTCAATTGACCTTTATTTCTATAGCGCTTTTACAAGCCAGATTGTGTCAAAGCAGCTTCACATAGAAGATTACAGTAAATTGAAACCGTGTCAGTTCAGTTTTCAGAGTTTAAGTTCAGTTTAGCTCAGTTCAGTGTGGTTTAATATTCACTACTGAGAGTCCAAACACTGAAGAGCAAATCCATTGATGAGCAGCTCATGGTGCCCAAACTTGCAAGCCAGTGGAAACAGTGGCAAGGGAAAAAAACTTCACCAATTGGTGAAAGTGAAGAACTAAAAAACCTCAAGAGAAACCAGGCTCAGTTTGGCACGAACATTTCTCCTATGGCCAAACGTCTTGTGCAGAGCTGCAGTCTAGGCGCCGGATATAAGCTAATTTAATATAGCATAAATTAACATTAGACAAATACAATTTTTTATTCTTATTTTTATTTATTTATTCATTGTTCTGTCATTTATTTTCATTGTAAAATTATCACTCATGTTTAAATCAAAAACGTTTTTCATTTATTTTTAAGTCCAAAGAGAGAAATGGACTATTGTTTGTTTTTAATATTATTTTGTGCTGTGATGATTGGTTACTGAGCAGCAAAATAGCACTTTAAAATATAAGCAGTTTTTATGTGATTTTCTAATCTAGTAGTATTTTGAATTGAATGAATGCATAATAATTGTGATAACCGTGAAACCGCGATTATTCTTCAGACTATGATCATACAACCAAAATCTATAATCGTTGCATCCCTAATTGTTACGCAGTTTAAAACATAACACATAAATGTCTTTGAATGTAGAATAAGCCTACTTGAGCAATACTCTGATTTTGGTATGCTTCGAAATACAACATTTGAATATGTTTGTAAAAAAAAAGCCACATTGTACAATGCAGTGATTTTATGTAGTTTCACAATAAAACATATTAACGTTTTAATGTAGAAAAAGCCAACGTGGGTGTCTTAAGGAGCAAAAATTACAGCATATGGGCTCTTATATTGCTGTTGTGTCATCACTCTCCGTCCCCTCATTCGGGATGCTTTTCATGAACTGGCCCCCGTGACAAACTAATTGAATAGCCCTGGCATAAAATGAGCAGAAGATTAAACTGCTTTCATTTGATTCAACAAAATTAATAAACATGACCACGACAACATATGGTTTAATCGGAGTTCTTATTATAATATTCCTCTTATTAAAGTATGCATTGATGCAATGCCTTTGTCACCACTTATAAGAATGCTATTAAGAAATATGCATTCTATTTTAAAAGACACATTTCACAGAAGACTTATTTCAAACACTCAAATGAAGCTATGAAGCAAGTTTAGTAAAAACAATATTCTATTTGCACATGTTGCTCATGTTAAACCTGAAAGCATTTACTACAAAGGGCCGTGGTTCACAGAGAAGCTACGCAAAAGCTGTTAATGTCGCAGAATGATTTTTTGTAGGTTTTTAATGAAATGTCTTCATAAATAAATGCACATGACTATCGTTCAGTGCTACTCTCTATTAAGGATATTAAAATGATGTTAGGTTTAAAAGAATCTCACCTGGATTTTTCTCCTCTTCTTTGGCTGATCATTATCATAATCATTGTCATCTTTACTACGTCCACCTTTGTCTTTGCGCCCACCTGAATCTGAATAAAAAAGCCTTGATTGCATTTATTTTAATCAGCATGTTGAACAGCAAAAAACTAAAGACTTAATTTAACCCACCCAAAAAATATTCTGTCTATTAACTCACCCTATTGTCATTCCTAACCCACAAGATATTCATTTAACTTTGCAAAACAAATGACTATGCATTTCGTCATATCCAAGGAGAGACTGCTTTACCTCTACTGAAAATCACTCAAAACACAACACTTCAAAAGATTTAACAAAGATATATGGAAATAAAAAAATCATATGATGTGAGATTTTGAAAACACGTAATAACATTATATAAGCAACAAATCTAATTTGGGCTTTTGCTCACATACAAGCATTGATCATTAAACCATGTTAACAACATTCTGACGTACACAAAAGCTCAAAACTGTTTTCTTGACTCAATAAGATTCATTCTTGAATTACGCAGCACATAAGAGATTTTGCAAGAAACATTGAAGTTTGAACTTGTCTATCAAGCAGGTATGGTTAAGATTTTGTTGGTGAATATTTATATGGTAATAAAATACCAAATTGAATCTGTCAGTCAAATCAATTTAAAATATGACTTGATTCATATTGATTTATTTTATAAATCTCCTAGAACAGGTTTTAAAGCACAAGTGGTTTATCTGAGCAGCCTTTAATAGAGGGGTAGAAATCTTTCATACTTGTTTAAAGATATCTTTATTTCCCTTCAAATACCCGAAGATGAGTAAATGATGGCGCTTTAAAATATGCAAAAATAAAAATCCAGATATGTATTTGGACTCTCCAATTTGTAATAATCATGCAATCTCTCCTGGACAAAATGACCATTTTTTTCTCCAAATGGAAAGATAAGGGCATCTTAACAATTCAAGATCTTTACAAAGAGGGAACATTTAGCTCATTTGAACAGCTAAAACAAAGTTCCAACCTTATTTCCTCAAACTTTTTTCGTTATCTGCAAGTTAGAGATTTTGTTAGAAAACATATTTAAAAATTTGAAACCGAGAGGCTGGATCCTACGTTAGATACAATTGTTAACAGAAACTCTGGAATTATTGGTAATGCGTCTAACTTTTACAAGTTACTGTTAAGGAAGGTGGACAGCAATGCACATAAAATAAGACATGACTGGGAAGAGAAAATGGGTATTAACATTTGTGATGACAGATGGGATGAATGCTTGAAAAATTTACATTTATGTTCTGTAAACGCAAGACATCATCTGATCCAATATAAGGTCATTCATAGGCTCCATTATTCTAAATCACAACTTCACAAAATATTTCCAACAATCTCTTCAAGTTGTAATAAGTGCAATGTGTCAACAGGAACTTTGTTTCATTCTTTGTGGTCATGCAGTAAACTACAACCATTCTGGAAAAATATATTTAAATTTCTTTCAGAAGTGTATTCAACGAATCTGGAACCTGATCCTAGTATTTGACTTTTAAGAGCAGAGGACAGTGCTTGCAGCAGAAACCAAACACAAGCAATTCTATTTTGTATGTGCATTGCAAAATAACTCATTTTACAAATGTGGAAATCTGATGCTGTCCCCACCTTTGAAATGTGGGCTAGAGAACTTGGGAATGTTACACTTAGAAGAACTGAGAATCACACTAAATGACAAATTGTCCATTTTTAACAAGATTTGGGAACCATTCATATTATTTTTGCAGATAGACTGAATTAATAGACTTTTACAAGACTATTGTATGCTAATTTATTTATCTTACTTCATTATTTATTTTATAATTATCTTATAATTGTTTTATAATGTCTCTTTTGGTTTCATTGTCCATGTACACCTTGCTTCAATTTTACATTTTTGTCCCAGCCAGATCCATATATGATTGTAAATGTTATTCATATATGTATGCCTCGTATTTTATTTTTTATGAACCTTCCACAAATATTTTGATCAATATTAGATGGGTGGATTGGGTGGTAGGGTTTTGAGTTCCTTATTGTAGTAATCTAAATTCACTGCAAGTACTTCCAAAAGAATTTTGATATATGGTATCTCTCTTTGTAAGGATTTAGACAGTACTGTATGTAATGTATGAAATGCAAAAATGCTTGACTGCAGAATACTGCGATCAACCTAAAAAGTATTAAAATCACTGATTGAATGTGAAATGCAATAAAAACAGGTTTACCTTCATCCCCATAAATCATCAAACAATGTGCTACAGCTCCATCCAGGGTGCTGGTGCTCTCGATGACCTGTCACAACATCAAGTTAGATCACAGCAAACAAGCCAAAAAGTTCACCTAGTTATTCAAGAACCTGCGTTTCATCACATTCTCATTACCTCTAGTAGATCTTTCTTGCTCTTCTGTGGGAATATCTCTAACAGTTTGATGATTTTGTCCTCCATGTCCTTGTTTATATGGTGCTGCAAATCTGATGCTGAATCCCTGTTAAGTAATTGCATTATCATGCGTTAGTGCATAGATGCTGCGTTTTAACAACAAACTAAATGTAGCAACTCGTAACAATGTAACTAGATCCACAGAAACAGTTGAAAGATGATGTGTCATTGTATCATTTTTGACAAAATCCCAGTCTCGCTTACTTGCCCATCCTAACAACTTCGTCATCTGAAGAAACATCTTCTAGTGATTGTCTTGATGTCTTGCCTGATGGACACCGACCATCTGCCTTTGTTTGGTGAGCTACAGAGAGAAGATTCAAGACATTTTGTCAAATAACATACTCTGTCACGTTACAGAACTAAGTTACAGGTGCTATAAGAAAATGCTATGTAATTCTACGTCTGGTGCGCTAATGGATAATAAAAAAATTGGAGCGCTAGTAAGAAGTTTGAGAATCAGAATTTACCACAAAGACACGAGGAAAAACTCGAATTTGACACCCTATTAACACTATTACACACGAAAACAAAAGCGTTATGATGTCTGACATGGTGTCTAAGTAACGTTAGGCAGCTTACTAGTAGTTTTTAAGAGACAGCCATTATCATACACGGTAAACAAAGAAACGGTTGATTCGATCCTTACCCCGCTGATTCTCCTTGTCCGAGTTAGAGCCGTCCGGTGACTTTCGGTGAATGCCGACCGCATTGTCCCTTTGGAAACGGAACCGGTCCAGGTTGAAAAAGCTCATTGTGCTATCAATATTTTTCCAACAATGGTCGGTCTCGCGCGCTCTTGTGATGTTTGTGTTCCTGGCGATGATTAAATCTTCAGGACAACGTCACAAGCCCGTCGATATCTGATACAGACAAAACATATGTATAAATAAATAGATATAATAGCAATTATGCGAATTATTTAGGGTTTATGTAAAAGAATGACAGAGCGGCACACAACGAAGACGGCGGATAACACGTTCCCGCCACCGGCCGGCATGCGTCACTTCCGTCTTTGAGCCAATAGAAAGACACTGCCATTTTCCCTTTAAAATTTCTGCCAGCATTACAAACACTTCACTTTGCGGTATTTTATAGCTCCAGTTATAGAAATAGCCCAGTATATAACGTTAAAACGTAGCACTGCATACTATATATATAAAACATCAAAACGTAAATACACGTTAAAGTTAACAGATAACGAACAATCGAGTAGTAATTACTTTCACCAACAGAGAGCGCTGCAAGCTAAACTGATTATTTGTTCGCACGCCACTATTTCAGTCTCGAACCTGGAGGAGAGCAGGAGCACTACAGGCAAAAGTTATCAGAAGACGATTGCTGGCTTCAAGGTACTTAGTCAAATACTAGTAAATGGTATTAAAGCAAAGAAATAATGTTTGTATGATACAACAGTCCCTAAACGTGATTGTTCGTTGAAAGGTTTTAATGTTCACATATCGAAGAAGGATTAGTTTACTTCCAGAATGATTGGTCATCATTGATCTCCATTGTAACGTTAGCCTAATTTGTGACCATCAACTGTTCGGATACCAACAATTTTTAAATATATTATATTGTTGTGGCCAACAGACAAAAGAAAGGCATACAGGATTAGGTTAAGGGGTGAGGAAATGATGACAGAATTTTCTTTCTTGAAGTGAACTTTTCCTTTAACCATGCCATGTATGAAAAGAAAAAAATATATAAAAAGGCATTTGATTAATGGTAACAGTGTTTATAATAATTTTTCGCGGCTAGTTACACAGTTACATTAACATAAAGCAAATACTTTGTGCTTAAAATTATCCATTCATTCATTTTCTCTTCGGCTTAGTCCCTTTAATAATTTGGGGAAGCCACAGCGAAATGAACCACCAACTTATCCAGAATATGTTTTACACAGTGGATGCCCTACCAGCTGCAACCCAGTACTGGGAAACATCCATACACACTCAGTCACTATGGCCAATTTAGCTTATTCAATTCACCTATACTGCATGTCTTTGGACTGGGGGGGGAGGAAACCCACACCAACACAGGGAGAACATGCAAACTCCACACAGAAATGGCAAGTGGCCCAGCTGGGACTCGAACCAGCGACCTTCTTCCTTTGAGGCAACAGTGCTAACCACTGAGCCACCATGTCGCCCCTGGTTAAAATTAGTTTAAAATATTCATTTGCCTACTTTAGGATAGTAGAGACCAATTTATAAAAGCAAATAAAGGGAAAAAAGTATTCAGCTATATACTGTACATTCATTCATTTAATAATTTTGTTTTCGGCTTAGTCCCTTTAATAATCTGGCGTCGCTACAGCGGAATGAACCGCCAATGTTTCTAGCATATGTTTTACGCAGCGGATGCCCTTCCAGCCGCAACCCATCACTAGGAAACACGCATACACTCCTACGTTCACACACATACACTACGGACAATTTAGCTTACTCAATTTACTTATAGCACATGTCTTTGGACTTGTGGGGGAAACCGGAGCACCTGCAGGAAACCCATGCGAACACAGGCAGAACATGCAAACTGTACACAGAAATGCCAACTGATCCAGCCGAGGCTTGAACCAGCAACCTTCTTGCTGTGAGGCGATCGTGCTACCCACTACGCCACCGTGACGCCCTAGCTATATACAGTATTATTAATTTTTCTCATACCTTTTATGTATTGTTTTTGAAATGTTGCTTTATAAAAATCACAATTTTGTTATAATTTAATTATATTTTAATTGCATTTTGCAATGAGTACTATTTACTATTTTATTTCATATAGCCTATGTTTTGTGCTGAATTAAAATGGTCAGGTTCAGATGCACACATCATAATTATTGATTATATTAATTGTACATGGAGACTCCACCAACAATATGTTCATAAATAATATAGCAAATTTCAATAATATTTGGAATATTTTGCAATACACAATTCACCATTTAATATCCATCCAGTAGGTGACACACTTGCATAACAAAGCTGCAAGTAAATGTATGTCCGTAAGAGGGCGATGCTGAGACCGTTTCTGACAGAAAGAGAATCCCTCAAAACTGACTGTTAACGGGTCCTCAAAACCCTTGCGTCACTGAGATGCTTACAAAGCTTTTTTTTTTTTAGTAAGATTTGTATGTCTCGGGGCTGCGCATTTAGGTTTTAGATGTCTTTGTCTCTGTGCAGTTTCTTACACAACTCATCTCAGTGTTTGATCTCAGAGTGGATACAGTCAGGGCATGCTAACTGATGCACCAACCCCCTGAACCAATTCTGCTAAACTACAAGCACAATTCCTGCTTTACACTCAAATTACAGATTTAAAACACACTTTTTTTCAAAACACTACACACAATTCTCTGCATTTGGCACAATTTTCATGCAGAAAATCTCTTGTTTTCAGAAGGAACCACTGTCATTCAGAATTGTAAAGTCAGTTGTCCTACTTTGGATAATAATCATCACAAGGTAAACACCTGTCAATATAATTGCAATTTAGAAACAGAGCTCATCTCATATTCTCCATTTCTCAATCCTATTGAGGATTTTTTTCTGCCTGGGGATGGAAAGTGTATGACTGAAATCCACCCTTTTTTTCACATGTATGTAACTATTCTGTAAACATTCTGTTGATGGTCTACACACATTATGTGCAACTTTGTGTTGGTTGGGATGAACACTGTGTACATGTTAGTGTGGGAAAAATACAGTCAAATATATGGCAAATCAATTAGCCTGTGAAAGACAATAAACACTATTTACAACATTATTAGCTTTAATAAACATCCTCACCAAACGGTCATGAGCAGCAACAATCAGATGTATATGGCTAAAAATTATTTGAAATGCGCATTTGAAATTCTAATGGTTTAAAATAATTATATACATGGCCATTTTTGCAATAATTTTATCTGTGAAATCCAAACATTCATTCATTCATTTTCTTTTCGGCTTAGTCCCTTTATTAATCCGTGGTTGCCACAGCGGAATGAACCACCAACTTATTCAGCACATGTTTTACGCAGTGGATGCCCTTTCAACCGCAACCCATCACTGGGAAACGTCCACACACACTTATTCACACACATACACTACGGAGAAATTAAGCCTACCCAATTCACCTATAGCGCATGTCTTTAGACTTGTGGGGGAAACCGGAGCACCCGGAGGAAACCCACACGAACATGAGGAGAACATGCAAACTCCACACAGAAACGCCAACTGACCCAGCCGAAACTCGAACCAGCGACCTTCTTGCTGTGAGGCAAACGTGCTACCCACTGCGTCGCCGAAATCCAAACATGATGTATGTTAAATATGTTATCTGCACATATTGCCATGTGTTTGGATTTATGTTAGAGTGTTTTGCCATGTGTAGCCATTTTTTATGAATTATGCAACAGGAGGCTTGAGGTCTGTTTGCTGGGGCTCTGGATTGCTATAAATGAGTTTCTTACATAGACTTATCATTTTGCTTCATATGACCTCAGCAGCTCAGTAGCTGTGAACTCAAATACTTTGTTTGCAATCAGACTAGCCTAACCTTGATGTAACCATGTAAGTCAATCGATTTAGCTAAATCTAAATACAGTTTTATTTAGATTGTATAAGGTAGTTTAAACATTGTCTAATTCAATCAATTGTATATATATATATATATATATATATATATATATATATATATATATATATATATATATATATATATATATATATATATATATATATATATATATAAACAATCAATTGTATTGAAATTTAAAACTAGAAATTTCTGGAAGAAATGGAGCTGATGCTTAATAAAATATGAATTGTTAAAAAAGCCTGTTGTTTCACTTAGCTTCTACTTACACCGTTTGTGAAATGGTGCACTATTGCTTTGGACATTCTTTCATACACATCTTCCATTGTTCACAGGACACTTTACCACTTGATAAATACAGGCAGTGGAGCAAAAAGATTTATATACCTTTCATCTCCAGAAATCTGTAAATATTAAGTCTGCTTTTTAAATCAATGAAAAGGAGGTGGGATATTGTTAGTGCATACATGTTAAAAATGCTCTATATTTGTAAATTGTCCTCATGCCAAATCTAATTTGAAGCGTGTGACACTCTAAATAATGCTGGGTTGCCGTAACCCAACATTGGGTCAAATATGGACAAACCCAACCAATGTATAATTTAAATTTAATTAAAAAAAATCATTAAAAAGTTACAGCAACCCCTTCATTTTTAGATTGTACAGTACACACACCAGCCAAACAATTTCATTTGGCATTCATTTAAACACTGTTGAGAATTATTACACTCTGACTGAAACAAAAAGTATCCATGTAGACAAAGCTAATGTATCATCAAGATTATTACGGTTATTAATCTTATTTAGCCTCTGTGCTTTTTCCATTTTCAACTCCCTGCAGATGTTGACTTGCACATCATGAATCACAAATGACCATGGTTTCAGCCTAAAATCTTCTTTAATGTTCTGCCGAACAGAAAAAAGAAATGGATGGCCACAGGGTGAGTAAATTATCTGCAGATTTCTGAGTGAACTATCACTTTAATATTTTTATGAATATACTTGCTTTTCAATAGGATTAATGGTAATCTATTAGAAGGAATTATTTAACCTAATAAACAATGGTTTTATTAAAACACTTGGCAGCATTTCACATACTACTGTAGAATCAATGTCAAATGTACATGTACGCAGTATGCAGTCCTGAATTGTCCTGAGTGTTCCATGCCGCCACTCTGTCTCCCTTTCCTTGTCACTATGGAGATTCCTATAACTTACACTAGTGCCATGTACACAATGGGCACACTGACATTGAGTTTGATCAGACTCCTGACCCTAAACAGCAGGGATCTGAATCAAGAGACCCCAGTTAGTTTTACTGCAGTCTCATTGGCATAAACTCTTCATGTAAACTCACTCTTGCAAAATTAGATAATACACAATACTTTTTATTTAAAACATTATGATGAAGATTTGCAAATATCAGAAGCACTGCAGAATTGAGGTTAGGGATGGCCAGACTCCGTTCGTACTCATTTTCATCAGTTTACTGCATCAATGGCTTACTTACATTACATCAAGTGCATGACACCCCTATGGAGGTTTGAGGAATTGAGCTCAAGGTTGACCCACCATCCTTGTGGACTTGTCACTTTGTCTGTCACTATCCAGTCGCCACGGCTCCCTGCTTGTCCGAGACCCGACGGCGGCAGGGAGTACCTTATCACCGTGGCAACATGTCTGCGATTTGGCTCCTTCCCACCCCCTAAAACAAAATACCCGCCCTTTCCAAATGGCAAGATCATCACAAAATTAATTGCCATTGTCTCATTCCACATTCATTAGACATTATCCAGGAGCTGTCAAAGAGGGCTTGTGATTCAAGGATGGACAGAACATGTAGATTAATTATGTTGATTTATGTTAGGATGACTCACATCAAGCCTGCATGACATGATGGTGTTTGCCTTAGATATAATATATACAGTATCCAAGACGACACAGAAGCAGGAGAAGGAGTAGTATAATATTATTACATTGTAGTAATCAAGAAAGAAATTTTTTCGGAAATTAATTTATTTTTAATAAAACATATATATATATATATATATATATATATATATATATATATATATATATATATATATATATATATATATATATATATATATATATATATATATATATACATTTATTTATATATTTTTTTAAGGCATGTTTTATTGGCTTATTAAGATTCTATTCAAAATAGATTTGACCATATGAATGTGCCCTCTAAACAGCAAAGTGCTCTGTGATAGATAACAAAGTTCAAATGCCATCCAGTTAGGTCAATGCATCATGTTTGTCACAAATTAATTACCTTCAACTATGGGAAAACCTAAGCTTCGATGTATGCATATATGTGTGTGTGTCTGTAAGCAGTAAATGACAATGTGTCCCTGTGCCACAGCTAGAGGTCCCACCCTGGCGGGTGAGGTCCAGGGTGGTGCTGCTGGGTATTTTTAATTAAATCAGCCTACAATGAGGAAGATGGAAGTGGAGGGAAGCCGGGGAGGAGGAGGAGGAGGGGGAACTGGGGTTAGTGAGGGGGATCTGACCATCTCCAGGGTAAAGGCAGTGTGGGAAGAGAATGTGCACCTCCTTGCTGTGTCTTCTCTTTGTGTCCCTCCACTTCATATATATACTGTGGGAATTGCCTATGAGAGGTGAGAAACACACTCTTTAGTATGGATCAAAACTTTAATGTGTGTAATAGCAATACGATAATCAATATTTTCATTTAATGAAGTTCAAATCAGCTGCAGAACTAGCTTTAATTGAGCATACTGACCTTATACATTATGTTAATTACAGTAGCAAATACAACGCATGATTATAAAAATATAAATTTATGTTGGAATTAACATACTAATATGATTATATTAATATTATTATTTTTATTTTGAACTTAATAATAATAAACTAAATAGAAATAATAATATTAATAAAATCACCCTGATATGATTATAAAGTGCTTTGGGTGTATAGAAATACACAATAAAGGGCTATAATTCATTCATTCATTCAAATTAATGTTTACTAAGGTAATTATCTAATTTTGATTGACGATATTTTTTTTAATTTACCAATTTATTGTAGATGCTGATTCATCATCAGTGTCACAAGTATAATGAAGCACAAACCTTGACACAAATAACACCATCAAAATCTTTCTAAAGTGTTCATATTTTTTAAGATTAACTGTAGATTTTAAAAACAGGTAGAGACTGAAGGCTCCTAGACAAATAATGATGGCATACAAAGCATTAAGACGCTCATTATTTCCCACTGGAGAGACGCTGTGATGGCTCGACTGGGACTGGGACGCAGGGAACACACCCCTGCTGGTTCGGACTGGTGGGGTCAGTCTGAGCTGGGACGGGCTCAGTGGGGAGGTGGTGACAGTCACAGTGGAGGAGGAGTATGGAAGAAGGGCCCCACCATGGGAGTCGATGTCTGACATGACCCTTCCCAGCGTGGCCCCTGCAAGGTCTCATGAGGCCATCATCAGGCTCTGGACGGCTCGTCATGATTCTCAGTCCCTTTGCCATGAGATCTCCCTTTGTTCATCCACTTTGCTTTAGTGGACTTCATTGAAGCAGTGTGTTTCTGAAGTTGTTGATTTCAATGGGCACCAAGCCCATTTGACCAGTGTCCAATCCCTGGACCAAGATCATTCCGCTTTTTATAATTATTATGATAAAGCATTTAATTAAAATAATTTTTCTACAGAGTGCAGCCCCTGACTGTGTCTTTGTGTCCTGCTACGTTGTGTAAGCTGTGGGAATTACCAACAATAAATAAATAAATAAATGAAAAAAAAAGTCAAAATAATTCCTTCAGAGATTCTTTCATTTGATGAGACGTGCCGTTACCCTTTTTCTGTTCCCGATACCAATTCTGATACTTGAGCTCAGAGTACAGGACAATACCGAGTACTGATCCAATACCTGAGTGTGTGTTTGTACAGTATTGACAGCTATGCTTGTATGAATTTATCTATTTATTTCATTGTGTGCTTGTGTTTCCTGTGTGCTTCACATGTTTGCATTCTAAGCAGTGAAGAAGAATTGTCACCTTTAAACAAGTAGCATCGGATCGATTTATGGTTAAAAATACTTGCCAATACCGTTGTCAGAATTTTTAGCGGTAACCGACATCGGAATATTATCAGCATAATTTTTTTCTGATACTACTGAGATAGCAAGCACTTTTGGGTGAGTCTGGCTACAATGCGACACTTTTAGCTCAGTCTCAGCATTGGTGTGAAGATAATGGGCCACAACTATGCCAGCTCTACAAAACCCTCTCTACTGACTCATTTTTCTCTATGGGCCAGTCTCAGCTCAAAGCTGCTGCACATGCAGCAGGTCTACTCTCAGTGTAGTTATGTGTATCTAATTCGGCTCGAGTTCTTTTTGCTGTGACAGGTTCAGTTTTGGTTTAGTTGTGTTTATCTGACTTTGGACCAAGTTCATTTTGCTGTGACAGGTCTGCTTTCAGTTTTTTGTGTTTATCTGACTTTAGACCAAGTTCTTTTTGCCCTTACAATTCCGCTTTTGGTTTAGTTGCATTTATCTGACTTCATTTCCAGTTTTTTTGCCGTGATGGGTCTGCTTTCATTTTAGTTGTGTTTAACTGACTTCTGGCCAAGTTTTTTTGCCGTGACAGATCCACTTTTGGTTTAGTTGTGTGTAGTTATGACTTTGGACCGAGTTTGTACTGTCACAGACGGGTCACTGTCTGAATGAAGAAACCCAAATGGCATAAAAAAAAAGTAAAGGTGAATTGTGATAGGTGTCAGGTGTTTGATCAAGCACGCTCCCTCTCCCAACTACAAAGAAGGATTAAAGGTGCAGAGGGTGATTGTCCTCAGAAACATTTTTTGTTGTGCCAATTGAAGGTATCACAATAGTAATGATTAAAGTAAATGATATAAATGTATTTATATGTATTTTTATACTCTGGGTAAGACATAAAACTGAAAAAAAATCCAATTAAACATTGTCGGGCCGACAATTCCCATAATTCTGATAAGTAGGCCAAACTGTCTGTCAACAAATGTAGATTTAAACAACTGCGCATTCGTTCATGCAGATCCGCCAATGTGCGGTTACGTGGGCCGCGGTCACATGGACAAAATCCTGAATCAGTAATGGAGTTACTTCTGCACACTGGAGGAAAGATGACACCATGGCTGAAGTATTTCTTTTAGACAGGTAATGTTGTGTTTTAAAATTATTTTAGTCACACAAAGCTTATATAGATGTTGTTGTTTTACGAGTGGGCTATATGCACAGAAGTTTTGTTCAGCAACTGAAATCTTCCGGTGAAAGTATTTTCAGTTTCATAAGGGACCTTTTTAACAGCGTAGATAATGTAGATTTTTATTTAGTTTAACAACCAAATATAAGTAGATAAAGCTATTCCGCCTAGCCTGCTTTACTGAGGTGAAGTTGGTTTTATATTCACATTGATCCATTTTTGAACAATGACAACCTGTGACGCGCTCCCTATACTGTTTACCATGCTACTCTGAATATTCGGTCTGAAATAGCATGTCAGTATGGCTTAGAAATAAGTGTAATTTCTGCACACCGCCGGCCAACCACTAAGCATACAGTAGTCACTTTAGGACAAAGCATGTGAGAGAGTGGGACTGATGAGAGAGACCGATGAGAGAGTGATGACAAGTTTTGCTTGCTAACTACATAACTGAAAACGTGCTAGATATAATACAGTTTTTCGTTGGGAATTATAAAGTACTATAAAGATTTCTAACTGACGAATCTAGTGGGTCTCTGTCATCTTTAATGTGCACGTTCGTGAATTCAGGAGGTGTGGCTTTGGACGACAGGGGAGGGATTGTGTTTGAAAGATATTATGCTAACCGGTTAGCATTTAGGCAGATCACCTACTGCACCTTTAAGTATTCAAAAATCTGTTCTATTACAGTTATAGTTAAATATTTTGCTGGTATTTAAGCACACACAGGTGCACCTATGTCTGGATTTATACTATATTATATTTTTCATTTTTCTTCTTACTTTTTTCTTCTTTCTTCTTATATTTTTTTCCAATGGTCAATAAATATTTATTTTATATTATTATTATTCGAGTCTCCAGTTCCACCTGTATGTTGACACCCCGATGAAGGCAAGGCATTATCAGAAAGATAAACAGATCTGTCTGATAGTGCCTGCACCAGACTTGGGCCACATAAAACCATACAGTACTTTAGCAGGTAGTGGACCAGATATAAATGTGTGTGTCGATTTCCAGTGTGTGTGTCAGTTAAGGGTCGATGAGGACCCAGTGTTAGTGGGCCATAACATACTGTATGCCAGGTTATGGCCCAGAGGTGGGCCAGATAGATTTAGCTGGTAATGTTGAAATTCGAATAACACTATTATTCCTTGTTAATATTCAGGTGCACATGGATAAAGAGAGCATGTTTGTTCATGAGGTTGGCACAGGGGCTCAGTGAGTAGCACTGTCGCCTTACAGCAAGAAGATCAACGGTTCGAGTCCTGGCTGGACCAGGATCCAGGAAACTGATCCAGAAGGCATTTCTCTGTGCAGTTTGCATGTTTTTTCCCGTGTTTGCAAGGGTTTCCCCCCGCAGTCTAAAGACATGCACTATAAGTGAATTGGATTAACTAAATTGGCCATAGTGTTTGTGTGTGTGTGAATGAAAGAGTGTATGGGTGTTTCCCAGCATGTTGCTGGGTTGTGGCTGGAAGGTTTATCATATCAAACACATCAAAACTAAGTGGCTCTTAGTTACACGTCTTACTATGTTTAAATGCTTTCTGCAGATTTTCATTGAATCTATAAGATCCTGTTTATTCCACTAATTTTAACACAGTAGCTTGAAGGTAGCAAATACAATACAATTCGGAAGCAAATACAATGAAAACATTGAATACAATGATCTACTGTACACATTAAAGTGTTTAGTTTAGTTCTATTGGTTCACATGTCCTGATGAAAAAGCATAAAGTGCATTTGACTGTAAAATGTGTGACAACTTACCAAACAGATCTGATGTTCACGTATAATGAAACCAACCCCTCTAAAAAAGCAGTTGCACCAGAGTAGGTTTGAACAACACCTTTAGAAACCCAGGAACCCAATGTGGTTCTTCACAGCAATGCCTTAAAAAACTATTAAAATAACTTTTTATTTTGAATATTTTAAAATATGGGCGACTCGGTGGCGCAGTAGGTAGTGCTGTCGGCTCACAGCAAGAAGGTTGCTGGTTCGAGCATCGGCTGGGTCAGTTGGCATTTTTGTGTGGAATTTGCATGTTTTCCCTGCATTTGCGTGAGTTTCCTCTGGGTGCTCCGGTTTCCCCCACAGTCCAAAGACATGCAGTACAGGTGAATTGGGTAGGCAAAATTGTCTGTTGTGTATGAGTGTGAATGAGTGTGTATGGATGTTTCCCAGAGATGGGTTGCAGCTGGAAGGGCATCCGCTGCGTAAAACATGTGCTGGATAAGTTGGCGGTTCATTCCGCTGCGGCGACCCCGAATTAATAAAGGGACTAAGCCGAAAAGAAAATGAATGAATGAATTTTAAAATTATATTGGGCAGCATGGTGGTGCAGTGGGTAGCATGATCGCCTCACAGCAAGAAGGCCGCTGGTTCAAGCCTCGGCTGGGTCAGTTGGCATTTCTGTGTGGAGTTTGCATGTTCTCCCTGTGTTCACGTGGGTTTCTCTCCGGGTGCTCCGGTTTCCCCCACAAGTCCAAAAAAACATGTGGTACAGGTGAATTGGGTAGGCTAAATTGTCCATAGTGTATGCGTGAAATCTGCCCAGTAAAAGTATGTATATTCTCATTGGTCCTCTGTGTGTCCTGAACATGTGTATTGTGTTGTAGCTCTGTGATGTTCCACTGGTTTTGAGGTGTGATATTCAGTCCTGCCCACAAACCTGAGAGAGGAAGTAGTCCAGACCCATTCTTCCTTTTATCACTGACACTGAGCGGAAAAAAGAAATTGATGGACATGACAGGCAGTGCACTGGTGTAACCTAAGCTTAAATCCCACCCCTTTACCTTCATCCCATTAACCCTTCTCCCTGTCAGTGATCTGGTCAATCTCAAAGGGTGCTACGATTCTTCACCTCAGATTCCTTCTTCCTCCTCGTCTTCCTCTTGACCTTTCTAAGTGACTCTGCCTTTCTCTCTCACTCTCTACATACCTTTTTCGTTCCCACTCTGTTTCTCAACCTGGGGGCCTTCTGGGCTGCTCCCACAAAGCCTCCACTGTGTCACCGGCAGCTTCTCTCTCTGTGTCCCCATCCGCTACTGTGGGAGTAGCAGAGCGTGAATCAGAAAGGAGGAGCCACTTATCTCCAGCCCCCCCGCCCCTCCATCCACCTCTCGCTCCCCCTGGCTCTTAGGCACAAAGGCTGTGCCTCTTAACAGCGCACAATGATGCTGATCTAAAAGGTTACTTTGCTCCGATCCCCCTCCCCATCGCCATCACCATCATCCTCCCCCTGCCTCCCCTCCGGTCGCCGGCCCCTTCCAGCAGCATGCATGAAAAGAAAGTCTAATGGCCGCTTGTTAGCCACTCCAGTGGCTGCACTGATCCGGCTTATCTGGCCCATCGGTTGTACCCGAGATGTCTGCATGAATGTCGGTGAGATTCAGGCCAGGGTCATGTTTCATTCGCCCAATCGGCCTCAGGACTGATAAGACAATTTGTCAGAAAGTAATCAGAGAAGGGGGCTTTGGCCATTAAAGTTCACTGTGAGATGGAGACCTTGGAGAGGAGAGGTACCACACCTCGTATTTCTCCTCTTGCATTTTGAGTAGGCTACTTTGGGTCACAGAGTTCAGAGGTTATTTTGGTCACTTAGACATTGTGCTTTATCTTCCACCAGCTGATTTGTATTTGCTCTCAAGTTCTAGTTGTGGTTTCTGTGACACCAAGGCCATTGTAGGAGCTTAATGAGATGCAAAAATTTAAATGACTGAAAATGCTGTTTGGAAGGTAGTTGGTTATGCTTTGTAACTATGTAACTTAACCCTTTAACTGCCCCACCAAGAAAAAAAAAATTGGATTGCATTTCTTAACTCCTCATGTCACTAGTTAACACACTCAATGCATTTTTTTTCAACAGTTCCCATAATTTCTAAAATAGAACCAAATGGTTGATATGTCGGTTTATGGTAAAAGTACTGGAATTAATACATATACTATGACAAATCTGAGTGTAAGACCAATTTACTTTAAAAACATAATCAAAATAAAACATTGTTGAATACTAAATAATCTTTATTTTTTTGGAAGTAAGCCATACAATGTTTCAGATTCTCATTTAACATGTTTTCTTGTTTTTTTTTTTTTACAATATAACCAAAATCAAGTGTAGTCGTGCAGCAGGATAATGTTTGTTTGATTTTTTTGTAAGCCAACAATGCTGTGTGTGTAAACCATTATTTAAAACAGTCATTATTTAAATGACTTTAACAGTAATTATTTAAAACAGTTAAAATATGGTAGAGCAGGAAGTTAAAGGGTTAAAAAATAGGTCATATAAATACTTTTTATTTATTTATTTATTTAGTTTTTGACTGTTCCAAAATATCAATTATTTTGTCCAAATGTAGCACAATTCAGGCTACTGTTTAACTGTGTTTTAATTCATTCATTCATTTATTAATTAATTCGTTTTCTTTTTGGCTTAGTCCCTTTATTAATCTGGGGTCGCCACAGCGGAATGAACCGCCATTTTATCCAGCATATGTTTTAGGCAGTGGATGCCTTTCCAGCTGCAACCCATCATGGGAAACATTCATACACACTCATTCACACTCATACACTATGGACATTTTAGCCTACCCAATTCACCTGTACCACATGTCTTTAGACTGTGATGGAAACTGTGAAGAAACCCACACGAACAAGGGGAGAACATGCAAAGTCCACACAGAAATGCCAACTGACCCAGCCGGGGTTCGAACAGGCGACCTTCTTGCTGTGAGGCGATCGTGCTACCCACTGCACTACCATGACGCCTGAGTTTTAATTCTAAGTAACTAAATATTATGTTACCCTGGTTTCAGTTAGTTTTGCACCCATTCTTTGTTCTTTTGATTATTGTGTCTGTGTTTAAAGGGATATTTCACCCCAAAACTGAAAATGCTTTACTCAAAAATCATTTACTCACCCTTCACCTCCAGGTTCCAAAGATGTTTGACTTTTTTTCTTCTGTTGAACACAAGAGAAGATATTTTGAAGAAAACTGTAACCACTGACTTCCTGGTATTTGTATTTCACACTATGAAAGTCAATGGCTACAGGTGTTCAGCTTTTGGAACCATTTGTGGGTGAATAAATAGTACATTTTAATTTTTGGGTGAACTATCCCTTTACCCTTTAGTTTGCTCTAACTTACCCTTTAGTTTGCTTTGTTTGTTTGTTGTTGTTAATAGTAGTTGTTTTGTATGCTTCTGAGCTCTCGTTGGTGTCTAGCAATCCTCTGATTGGTCTTTTCTTTTTAAAGAGAACAAGATTGTTTTAAAAGTCAGATGAACAGTTTTAGTAACATGATTTCAGCTGTATGGCTGAAAAAAGACATTTATTTTTATTTTTAATTCTTGGTGAACTATCCCTTTAAGGATACATATTATAACCATAAAAAAATCAATATGCACCTTTTAGAGGTAAATCAGGTAAAATTTTAGTTTCTTTCAAATGCTTTCTAAAGCTTGCTGCTTGCTGCATGTGTTCTTTATGCCGCTCCCTCTCACCCCCTCTCTGATCAGTATGCCTCCCCTGTGGTCACTTTCCTTCTCTGGCCCTTAATCCAATCCTACCAAGTCCCCATAGTCACAGTGGACTTTTGAATTTTCTCTTTATACCCATGGAGTGCGCTCTTAATCGGCGGTTATTGCTCACGATCAGATTTGTGGAGAGAGGGCAAGTCTTTAGTGATGTGATTTCGGGCACCCTAACCCAATCTGCTTCCAGAGCCTTTCTTTTGCGCTCTCCCTTTCATCTTGCCACAAAGCGATGGCATTTTAATTTTCATTCTCGTGTTACACTTGATTTATTTAGCCGGCTGTTTTTTTCTCACCTTCCACACAGATCCAGGTTCGTATTGATCACTGGAAATGACATTATTTTCCTCCAAGGAATAGTGGAGAGTATGTTTTTCTTTGAGATTCTTTTAAGGCAGACACGTCTCTGGTTAATCTGGGCTGTGCAGAAGAAAAGACAAGCTGGTAATATGTGTTTATGGATGTGAGAATGCTTTAATATGTGATATTGACTGTGTGTTGTTTTATGAGTGGTTGTGGTGTACAATAGGTTTAAAAAGTAGAATTTGTCTGATTTCTTTTCGGGTGAAACTGTATTTTATAAGTTATTTATAGTGTAATGGATAAAACCATTTTTACACAACGAAAGAAAAAGAACCTAGATATATAAGACTGCTGGTTTTGCTTGATTGTTTATGAGTGATTAATTAGTTTGTCTTATTATATTAGAAAGGAAGCTCCATAGACTGTTGAATGGTCTTGCTTCACCCAACAGAATGATTACAAAATGAAGCCAGAGTAAAGACGCATTTAATTCAATTATTAATCAATTAATATGATTGTGATGGGGCGGCGCGGTGGCGCAGTGGGTAGCGGTGTCGCCTCATAGGTAGAAGGTCGCTGGTTCAAGCCTCGGCTAGGTCAGTTAGCATTTCTGTGTGGAGGTTGCATGCTCTCCCTGTGTTTGCGTGGGTTTCTCCCACAGTCCAAAGGCATGCTCTATAGGTAAATTGAGTAAGATAAATTGTCCGTAGTGTATGTGTGTGAGAGTGTGTGGGTATTTCCCAGTGATGGGTTGCAGCTGGAAGGGCATCCACTGTGTAAAACATATGCTGGATAAGTTGGTGTTTTTTTCCGCTGTGGCAACCCCTGATGAATAAAACCTGCAGGACGTCAACATGACGTCATATTGACGTTGTACCGCAACGTACCCCAGCGTCCTGGGGACGTTGGATTTTGTTTGGAAATGAAAATCAAGTTGGTGTCAGAACCCAATGTCAGGTCGACGTCAATGTCCAATTTCCAACCTAAATTCAACCAAATATCAATGTCTAATCATGTTACACCTTGATGTTGTGTGGACATTACTACTATGACATCTATCAGACGTTGGATTTTGGTCACTTTCCAACACAACCTAAAAACATCCAAATATTAACATAATTTGATGTCGTTATTGGATGTCAAAATTAAGTTGTTCTTAGACGCTGGCTAGACATTGAATTTTGGTCACCTGACGTCATGACCTAAATCTAACCTAATACTACCGTCTTATGATGTGTGCTTGCTGGGAAGGGACTAGGCTGAAGGAAAATAAATGAATGAATGGTTTCTGATTTTGGAAATGTGAATATGATCTCAGATACATCTGGGATGACACTGAAAATAGAAAGGGGAAAGTGGCATTCATGGTTCATTGGAGAATCTTTAACAGACATGGAAACCATTTCACAAAATATCACTCTTGTTGATTAATATTTTTTTTAAAAATGGTTGTTTTGAATTTTGAGATTGGCAAAACTGAAAATCTGCTTTTACTCACCCTTAGGCCATCCAAGATCCTTGTGGCTTTTTCTTCAGTAGAACAATTAAACTTTCAAGCTGAAGATGTGGTCCTTGGTGATTCATAAAATGCAAGTTAAAAAACAAGTAAAAAAAAAAAAAACAAGAGTAAAAAATAACAACAGAGCATACAGGAAAAACAAAACTAATACTTATGGCTCCTTACAATACATTGACATCTTATGAAGTGAAACGATCAATCTGTGCAAGAAACTGAGCGTTATTTACCACATTATTTTACCTTTAATTCAAAGCCTCTGCAAACATCACTGAGCATTCTCATGACAGTCTGGAGTGTGAACTTGCTTCGCATGATGTGTAGATGTCAAATTTACACACGGGTTGGCTTAATTCATTTACAATGCAGACATACGTATGTTGTATTGTTTATCAAAATGTTTGACTATTAAAGCTCCTGGTATACTTACCTATACTAAGTTTTTTTGTTCTTCATTTAAAGGCAAAAAGAAGTTTGAAAAGGCAGAGTGACAGTATACTGTTTTCGAACACTCCAACACGCCTGCGCTGATTGACCACATGCATGAACATCTGTAATCAAATTATTTACCATAATCTGAATAAGGCAATAATATGATTAATGGGTTTATGAGTTGCTTTAGGAACATTCCTTTCATGGTCTCATTTTACATGTTATAATACATACATTGTTCTTGTGGATTTCCTCTGGGTGCTCCCCTTTCCCCCACAGTCCAAAGACATGCACTATAGGTGAATTAGATAAACTAAAAAAATTGGCCATAGTGTATGAGTGTGTGTGGCAGTTCATTTCGCTGTGGCGACCCCTAATAATCATAGACTAAGCTGAAGGAAAAGGAATGAATAAATAATGCATAGATCGATTAACGCCATTACAGTACATCACCACCAATGTTTCCTCTAGAGTTTCATATAATTTCATGTGTTTCACTTAAAATGCTTTGACTATAACTGCTCCAAAGCAGTTTCACTTTCATTCAGGAACATTTCATTAATGCCCCAGCAACAAATGGTACTAGATGAGAGTCTTTTGCATTGCGCGTGTAAACAGCGCATGTCTTTTTTCAGTGCCCATGGAAGTACTGGTAGAGTTTTTTTAATGGAAAAAAAAAAACTCTGATAGATGTGATGAGTATCCATGAGTTCACTTGTGCCCTTGGAGATGTGGGTGGCTGTATTCCTGGACTAACTTTGTTGGTGCAGTGAATACAATGTCAAACAGCTCTGTGTCTATGACCTGTCCTGACTATAATAGTTTGATTAAGGTGTTTACATGTCTGTACTGCTCTTCAATAATGCAAATAAAATAGAAATACTCTCCGTCTTAATCTGATTTACTACGATTATTTTTTTAAATACAATTATGACTTTAGTTGGATTATTCATTCATTCATTAATTCATTTTCTTTTTGTCTTAGTCCCTTTACAAATTAGGGGTTGCCACAGTGGAATGAACCGCCAACTTATCCAGCATATGTTTTACACAGCAGAAGCCCTTCCAGCCACAACCCGACACTGGGAAACACCCATACACTCCCCCATTCCCACATATACACTACGGCCAATTTAGCTCATTCAATTCACCTATACCACATGTCTTTGGACTGTGGGGGAAACCGGAGCACCCGGAGGAAACCCCATGCAACCACGCAAACTCCACACAGTAATGCCAACTGACCAGGCCAGGGCTCGAACCAGTGACCTTCTTGCTGTGAGGCGATCGTGCTACCTACTGCACCACCGTCACACCCTTAGTTGGATTAAGGTAATCAAAAATCTGTTTACATGGTAGAGTCTTAATCAGACTATTGTTTTAATCATATTACAATCGGAGTGTTTGTGTCCATGTAAACATACCTGTGCAAACTCATGGAAAAGACGTAGTGCGATGAGGTGGACTCCTTGTTCGATGTATGACCCCCTCTAAGTCTTTAAAATCTCTCCGCAAGCGATTGTACAGGTGTGGATACATCCATACCAGCTCTACTCAACTCACCACTGTAATAATGTGGCCAGTGTTGTTGTTTTAAATGTTCTCCTGTCTGATCCCACGGAATGAAAATCGAATCAGGAGGAAGGAATCACGTCAAAGAAGGCAAAGTTTCAGAACACACCCAATAATTTGGTAATCATCATGGAAGAATGGTAGCTCAAAGGTGTTTGGCAGCCAAAATTGACTCCCACAAAATTTGCTTTGGTGAGCTGTTTCAAACTGCTGAAAAGAACTTCGTTTTGGCCTGATTTTGTTAGACATGAAGTCATTTCAGTTCATTCTTCGATTTTGTATGAGTACTGGAGACTTAAGCGACAGCACTTACACTACAGACTGACATGAATTACTGTAATTCAAACTGTAGATGAACTTTTAAAAAAGCCGGTTTCCTGCACAGACTGATTGTTTCACGCCATAAATCCTCAGTAAGGAACCACAGTTATTAATTTAGTTTTTTTCTGTTTCTTTTTGGTAAATTAACAGCAAATTTTCAATTTTGAGTGAATCGTTGCTTGAAAATTGCAACAATTTGCAAATTGCATTGGTTGAGAGATTCTTAGGACACCCCTAAATGGTTCCTTAATGACATACTGTGAAAACCCACATAAAAAAAGTGTATACAACAATAAATATTGAACAGTTTCTTAATTCTGCAGGCTTATCAGTAATATCCCTCCTAAAAAACTTTATACTCCAATATGCCCCTTTTTACATTGTTTGCAAATTACCAGCATCTTAGTCATTATTCCCATGCCAGTCAGTCTGCTAATTCAATCCTAGGTAAACAGTGATTGATCAGACCTTTCTTCAGCCGCATTCCCGAACATGGATGTCTGGCGTATAGCCTGTGGGATCTGAGAGGAGAGACGGGGGCAGAGACGGCATTAACAAGCTTAATGAAACATGTCAGTGTGTTATTTTCCGCCTCCTGCCTCAGTCACAGCGAGTCAAAGCCCTCCCGCCAGCAAAGCCCATTGTTAGAATGCTGGATTAGCTTTAAGTCCCAGGAGTCCTGCTCCTCTTCATCTCCATTCGTCACTGTCAACACCCAAAGACTTTTCACACACACACGCACACACCGTCATACATTTATCTCTTGACCTTGTTGACACGTCTTGACTCTGCACTTGCATAACATATTCTCATATACACTCGTAGGTGGACATTTGGCCATTAAAGTCAGCTTCGAGGGCTGGACGGTGTACTCTGTCAGGTGGTCAGTGGTAGAACCTCTCCGTCTGGGACGCTGTAGACTGGAAAGGAGGGGGTTTCAACTCATGAGGTCAAAGATCTTGACATAGGTTTTCACACAGTGGACATTGGCAGTAATTAACTGGCTGATTGACAGGAGTGTGACGGCAACAGGGAACATAGAATAAGCTGTCGCAATGCTGCCAAACACAACACTTAGACAGACAGTTGGAAGGCCTTCGTTCAGTTTAGTTGTGACCTGCTGGATTCTGACCTTCTGTCATGAATCGCTGCTACAAATTAAATTGAATCCACATCATTTCTGTTTGAAGCATGTACTGCTATGGAGTGGGTAGATCTGTTTTTGCATGATAACTGTATTTAATAGAACTGTATTTTCTCTTTATCATGCAAGTATTGAAAGACCAATTGTTGGTATTCCTGCTTTATTAGTTTTGCATTTTTTTTTGTCTTTATTGTGGTTTTAAATAATTTTAAACTGGAAATAAATAAATAAATAGTTTTTGTTGTCTAATATGTAAAGGATTGAATAAATCAAATGTTTAATATTTAACAATAATAACAAATAAATAGACTGAATAGCCTATCTACTATTAAATATCTATTCAAAAATATACAGACAAATGTAAAATAGAGTAAAGCACCCTTAATCCGTTGAAACGCGTCGATCTGATGGTGGTTGAATTTGCAGCTGGATATTATTGGGAGATCGCTGACAGGAACAGTGAAGAGCTCCGCCAGAGCGCGTCTGAAGCTCATATGCAAGTTTATTTTACATTCTATGGCAAAAACATCATTGAGCCTTGCTAGCCTAGCCTCCTGTATGGGCGCGCGTCCATTACAAAACACTCATAGGACATTAATTTGGACAGCTATACGGATATATTAAATAGTTCACACAAAAATACACAAAGAGAGACTTTCACTTCACGCATAGTTTGTGAATGAACACTGACCTGCACTAGTTGCAGACACGATCATGAGGCTGTTTTTGCCCCAAGTTTGAAGTAATCAATCAGAGAACATGAGAAAGCGCATTACTTTGATCATTTTAATATAGCATATTAATAATGAAGTCTAAAAGTTATAGGATAATATTGAGAGTTAATTTAATTCTCGTGGCCCACCTGCAGGACTGATGAAGCCCACTACTTTTATTTTATAAAATATTATTTTATGAAATAGCTTTATATATATTTTTTTATATTTTCCATTATTTTTCCAATTTTAGTTAATAATTTTGTTGTTTGCTTTGTCATTTTTAATAAGTTTTTGTTAAAAGTATGTTTGTAGTTTTTATTGAGTTTTTTACTTTAATTTTATCTATTTTAGCTGAAGTGAAACTAAATGTAAATGACATATATTTTTGCCAGGTAGCTAAACTAAAAATAAGTTTACATCTTTTACATTTTATTTCATTTAATGCTCACTCGATTTCAACAAAATATATTAATGAATAAATAGTATAATTAATAAATAGAATAAATAGTATAAATTATATAACTAAAAATAATTTCATATTTGAATAAATAGCTCAGTGAATGTATGTATTTAAAAATAAAATTAATAAATACACAAATTTTAGTTTTATATGAAAGAACAGTATATTATTCAGAACACAATATTTTTTTCCTCCGGAGAAAGTCTTATTTGTCTTATTTTGGCTAGAATAAAAGCTCTTGTTCAGTTTTTACGTTTTTACCAATTTAAGGTCAATATTATTAGCCTCCTTAAGCAATTTTTTTTAATTGTCTATAGAACAAACCATCATTATACAATGATTTGACTAATTATTTGCCTAATTAACCTAGTTAAGCCTTTAATTGCACTTTAAGCTGAATACTAGTATCTTACTATGTACTGTCATCATTGCAAAGTTACTTCAAGTTAACATCATGGCAAAGTTAACTGTCATCATGTTTTAGTCAACAATAACCCTGCATTACCCATGCACAACTTGTTGATCATCTTTACATCTAACAACCGAGGGAGGGCTTGCCTCTGCCCAAGAGGTAACATAGCTCTTTTTATAGTTAACATGTTCACCTTTGAAGAATACACTTAAAAGGGGAAAATCAGAGGAATTAAATGGTGTGTCTCCCCCTTGCTTGTGAGGGGACATTTTCTTCTGCCACACAAAAGGACTGGGATCACATTGCAGCGCTGCATTCACTGGGCCACTTTGTTTTCAAATGGTTTTGTTAGTTGTGACACTGCAGACATCCAACACCTTCCAAGAATCTGAACCGCAAAAAGCTCTTGTTCTCTGGCGGGTAACCCAGAAACAGCCGGGGGGCCGAGGGTTGTGCTGTGCTGTGTCACGATAAAAAGCTTCCCTCAGGTGATCTCCCTTCACCTGTTCCTGCCTTTGGGGCTTCTGAGGTATTTAAGCAGCTTAACACAGTCGCTTAACACTTCAAACCGATGAGAAGAGTATCTTAATGTCTTCATACAATGATAAAAGGTGCTTGTTGTTTCACGTGCATGTACCACTAAAGCTTTCTTCTTTACATTTGAGATATTGGACATTGTTCATATTTAAAATCACACTGATCATATTTTACTCATTTGACTCTATTATAAATGACGTTCTTTAGCGAAAAAAAAAATCCATGCAGGAAAAGTGCAATCAAACCAGTTTGGCAACCAACATTCTTCCGAATATCTTCTTTTATGTTTCTCATTGAAGAGCCAAACAGGTTTAAAATGACATGAGTAGATGATGAAAGAATACAATTTGGGTGGATTGAGAGGGTTACATTTTTTACTGTTATTTTAGACCGGTTTCAGGATAATTTTTTATTGAATTTGGAGTTGAAAATAAAATGAAAATTTGTTTTATAAGGTTAATACTTTTATCATTTTCATTTTATTTACATTTTTATTCACCCTAAAACTTGATTTCCTGTTTAAAATAAAATGGAAATTGAATAGTTTTCATTGAGGACTTTTTGTATTTCTTATGAGAGAAAAAAACTTAAGGGGCCCAAAACAGAACCCTGAGGGACACTGAAAGTTGTCTTTTTCTTAACCTATTGCCCTTCAAAACCAATATAATTTACTTTGTTCCTCTGGATCAAATAGCTGATTGACCACTAATAGGAACTGTGTTTTGATGTTTATAACTGATTTTGCACTAATAAGAACTGCATTTTAGTGGGAAATTGAACCAGAAATTTTCCAAACAGCGCTTATATGCTGAGCAGTGAAAGTATGTTTCCAGACAGACAGACAGACAGACAGACAGACAGACAGACAGACAGACAGACAGACAGACAGACAGACAGACAGACAGACAGACGCACAGACAGACAGACAGACGCACAGACAGACAGACGCACAGACAGACAGACAGACAGACAGACAGACAGACAGAGAGATAGACAGACAGACAGACAGACAGACAGACAGACAGACAGACAGACAGACAGACAGACAGACAGACGCACAGACAGACAGACGCAGGGACAGACAGACAGACAGACAGACAGACAGACAGACAGACAGACAGAGAGATAGACAGACAGACAGACAGACAGACAGACAGACAGACAGACAGACGCACAGACAGACAGACAGACAGACAGACAGACAGACAGACAGACAGACAGAGAGTTTAGTGTGGCCCACGGACACAAGCAGCAGAAAGACTATCCACTGCATTAACCTTCTCTGGTCCTGCCAGAACTCTTTCTGCACTCTTCTTTCAGCAGGACCCAAGGGAGGGTAACTCTGAGCCCGACCCATTCTCCGTGAGAACTTTGATTTCCTATTAGGTTCCTGCAGTGGAGGGGGGACCCGCTCGTCTCACGTTCGACGGCAGGCTCTGCACAGGACAATGGCTTGCCTCGGCCTGGATACAGGCCCTTTTGTTAGCCGTGCCATTTTGTTTTCTCCCCTGTCTCCCTGGCAGGGCAGAGCCTTCACATCTCATGCTCTTCCCCAAAGTACACACTTTTGGATGGGGGAAGAGCAGGGAGGGGGAGAGCTAGACTAGTTGTCTGTACATCAAGAAAAAAAAAAAGATCATTGGTAAAGGTTTTGACATGCTGTTCATCACCTCAGAGTTCACTTCATCCAACATCTACAGCGATGAGATTCAAGTTACTTGTTGTATTTTTGGTTCAAACGTCAAAAACTCAGTAATTAATTAATATTAATGTACTGGGATTTTCCTATTAATTACAATTCAAACATGATTTTTTTTTGCGTTACAGTTTATTTTGATGGTCCACTTTCGGTTTAGACATTCAGTTGACTAGAGCAATGTTCCCAAATCCTTGCCCCCCTTTCCTGCACATTTTGTATGTCTTACTTATTTAACTTACTTGATTCGGAACCTTTATCTTTGTGTGTCAAATAAGAAAGACATACAAAATGTGCTGGACAGGGACCTAATACTCTACTAATACTCTGCCATAGTTGTCAACAGAAAATCTAAAGGGCTGAGGTCTGAAGAGCTATACCAAGAGGGTAAAAATGTAAGGGCCTATAAACAGGACCCTGTGGGACACCACAATGACAATAACCCGAAATTACTTTTTCTTATCCTTGAGCCATTCTATGTATGATTTTTTCTTTTATCCTACTGCATCATAAATGTGATTTGCCAGTGATAAGAACATTATTTTGTTGCACAACTGCGTTTTGGGTGGTCAAAAACCTCCACTTAGTTAAAGTATATAAAATTTTTGAATTCAAATCAAATCTAGTTTTTTTTTAGCTTGGATTGTATTCACTTTTATTGAAAGGTGATAAAAAAGAAATTTGTTACTAATTGATCTGATTGAAGTGATGCATGTCTCATGCTGAAAGATAAAAGAGTGTGGGAATGGGAAGAGAGAGAGAGAGAAGACTAGGCAGTGATTGACAGGTGCAGTGAGGCAACACTGATCTGTATGGGGGAATCAGCCCTCAGGAGGAGAGCAGGAGGATGTGGATTGAGTCTGATGATGTGAAAACGAGGGATACAGGGATAATCTGCAGGGATGGAAGATGAGCTCAAGTATGGCAGACACTGAGTTTTCCCATGCTTTCATGAACAAACAGACCCACGTCAGATCCTACTATATGTGTGAATGTGTCCTGTCTGTTTAATAGTTTTAATTTTTATTTTTTAGCAAAACTCTTGTCAGGCATATTTAGAAGAATCATTTATTGTCATAATTAGACTCTAATACTCTTGCTAACTATTTACTAAGTTGAAGGCAAAATTATTAGCCCTCCTATATTAATATAATTGATGCAATATCTA